>QRFJ01002699.1:84916-154337 GCA_006176705.1 Cocos nucifera
TCAATTAGAGTTTCTTGTAAGAAACAACTTTGACTGTCCTTAGGCACCCTCTAGGAGGAATCAAGGAACTGTATTCCACACAATCGAGATTTAGATCTGATTTCACAAAGGCGTTGTGATTGGTTGGGAAGAAGAGGAGTTGGTATCACAGCTAGTTATAAATAGACCCTCTGTACCAATCAAATGAATTGAGATTGAGATAAGAGTTTCCATACACCCCAAGGCTGCCTCTCCTCCTCTCTCACATGCTCAAACATTCTCCCTTTGCCTCTCTAACATCCAAAAGGAGTTTTTGGTATTTTTGTTAGTGTGTCAAGCAAGAGAAAAGGCGATCAAAGCAAAGAAGCGCGTGCCACTCTGTTGCAAAGGAGACTGCTGATCTCAAAAGAAGTTTTGAAGATCCTCCAGCATGATCTAAATCTAATTTTTGGAGACGTGGATAGAGAAGAAGCAGGATCTTCTAGATCCGTCGAGTGGATATCCATGGTACGAGGTCAAGGCCGCTTGCGTGGCTAGATCAGAACTTCCGCTTGCATCAGGATCTATCAACAGCGGGTAATAGGATTACCCAAAATCAGGTAAATTAAATTTAATTTAATTATTCCTTATTTAATTTTATTTATTAATAATATTAATTAAATCTGAAATATTTCAGAATTGATATATATTAAAAAAAAATTTTTTTTTGAAAATTTCTCTTGGGATTCTGACAAGTCTGACGAACCCTGGACCGGGAAATTAGGATTTCCTTCCACTGGTATTAGAGCCATGGTTCTTAAAAATGTTTAGATCTAATTTTAAATTTATTTTAATCAAAAATATAATTAATTTTAGATGTCACATGAGATGTGATCAGATCTGAAATCAGAAAAAATTAAAATTAAATGATTAGGATCTAAGATTAGAAGATATGCAATGACTAGTTCTAGAATAGAATAGTTCTATAGAATAGTCTTGCATGTTTTCAATTTAATTTGATTAACCCATATTTTAGATCTATTTATATTTACTATTTTCTGATATTATAATGGTTATAATAACATCTAAAAAATTAGTAAATAAATTATTTAATTTTAAAACATCATATGAGATGTGATTGATGCATTGTCTAGACTAGTTGTAGAATATTCTACATAAGTTGTCTAGATTAGGGTTTATTTTGATAAGATTAATTTAAATCTAATTTTAGAATTATTATGAGATATTTTAGATCTAAAAACATGCCATGATTCAATACATGAGATGTATGCAAAATATGCCATGATTTAAATCTACTTTGTATATGAGAATATTGATATAGATCTGATACTGTTTTTGTAGTATTGAATGTTCCTGATTAAGGGCATTCCTCTTGGCCATCCGGTCATAAGAACGAAGAAGGGTTTGAAGGCCCTCTCTTCCTATTCGATGGGTGTTCTTATGATGTGTAGGGGTGCTGCGTGTTCGTCCCTTAATCCGAAAACCAAAACTTACTTTCTGCAAAACCCTAGATCTTGAAACACTAGGATTTATTGGTGTATATTTTTATTTATGAACCCTACTTAATTAAGAATTAAGTTTATGAAATATTAATTAGGTCTAAAAATGAGAAATTCAGATCTAGAGACTATTCATAATACTAGGTTCGGGCTTGGGTAGCTCAATTAGGTCTAAAGCGGTTTGATCAATCGAATCAAGGAGTTGGTTAGATGGGATCAACAATGCTTAAATTGACCAGCCTAATAGGATTAAGTTTGGGTCAAGATTGAGTCATGATCAAGCCAAGACTAAATTAAGGCTCAGAGGTTAGAGTCTGGGATTGTAGGCTAACCCAATGATTCTGACTCCAATAATTTGGTGTTCATAAGGTAAGTTTTGGGCACATACGCCACCGACCTGGTTTTAAATGGGAAGCTACTCGACCCTGAATGCGTTCTTGTAACGAGTTAATGGCATATCCTTCCACCGATCTCACTTACCTGGCCAAATCTGCTTGAACACAGTTTCTGCATCTTATGAGGTGGTCAATAATCCGAGCTAACCCATGCCACTTAGGTTAGTCGATAATTGTTATGACTAAAGCCAAGTCTAGTTTAATGAGATCTGGAATCAATTCCTTCTAAGAGAAAAGATTAAGTCTGAAGGTCTTCCACCATTGTAGATGACGCCGGTCCCCTTCCCTGGTGCTTGATTTTTCTCGACGCTGGAATACAGTGGCTCAGTTGCACACGGGAGACGCAACCATGCTATTAGGCATTGGATGCTATGGGCTGAGGATGGTTTGGGACTCAATAATCTCCTCTCCAATCCAAAACGTAGATGGAGTCCTTGTCCAACAAGGACTCCTAGGCGCCTCCAACTTGGGCACATGCCTAGGGTGGCGTGCACCATTCTCCTTACCAGGTTCTAGTAGGGGGACAGGCCCCCACCAGCTCTCCAATAGGTGCGTGACATGTGGTCAAAAGTCAAAGTGTCAATGGTCAACGTTTGACCAATCAAATGTAGACTTTTGACCAAAGTCAAAGAACAAGAAATGGCAGGTGACCAAAAATGGCAGGTAATGTCTTACAAAATTAGACAACCTTTTCTGACTTGGACATCCTCCAGTCAGACCATATGAAGGCCTCTGATTGAGCACAAACTCCTTTGGCTCAGATAGGACAACTTATTTATGATAGCAAAAGAAGAACGTTAGGTTCAATCGAGTGCTAGCACAATTTTCTTGAACCTAATTAAATCTCATTCAGATCAATTGAACTGGATCAGTTCAATTGATGATCACCAGATTCAAACCCTTGTTTGTGTGATCCAGTTAGGTTCAGTTCTGTATGGTAATGGGATATGTCATGATCTCTATCATCGACATCATCGAAACTCCTTTCAATGGATCAGAACTCTTCTGATTCGAACAGCTAGAATGATCGATCATCTAAATCATTCTAATTGCTCTCAAAATCCACCAGTGACACCTAGCAGTATATGGTGGCAACCTATCAGAGCTGAATGTGAACCTCTTGGTGCAGCTACCTGTCTGATTAAGTTCTTTTATCTTGAGCCCCGATCAGATTAGGGTTTAGGTGAACTCGTCAAACCCTAGTTTCTGTCATATGATGTAATCATTCGATTCGAGTCCAATGTGAAAATCTAAATAGAAACTCTTTCTATTATTTCACTCTGCCATGGCCATGGGCTTCTGGACTTGATTCTCATGATTATCATAGGGCTGCTCCTCTACCACCGAGGTAGATAGATTCCATCTTGATGCCATCCAGTTCCTACAATGAACATGCTATAGCCAACATACACCTCAGGGTTCCATATGGCTAGGAGATCGAGTAATGGTGTAGTCAAACTATAACACCCTCAAGGTGAACTGCCGATGCACCTCAGGTCAAAGAACCAGACACACTACTACAGCATCGAGTTAGTCATTGATGAGAAGGTAGACTCCCTAATGACTACTCAAAGGTGGTCACGCTCAGTGCCCTCGTTCTCTAACGATTATCTGTACTCTTGCTTCGGTGTCTCCACACCGTAGACTCAAGACTCATCTACTAAAGAGAAGCAATTGTACACCAACCTTCTGGATCAATCACCATCCTCGTGATGATCCTATGGTCAGGAGCAATTTATGAGTTAATAATGATTATTCATGTCTTAAATTTTCAACTCTTGAAAATATGAATTATCATTACCATTAACTCAAAGGATGTATCACAGACACTAAATACACATATGTCATAGAAAATAACCCATTTATTGATTTTAGTCAAAATTACAATTTTGCCCCTAAAAGTGTATTACAAGTGTCAGCCAATTCTGGCTTCTAGGGCACATATATCTAACATCAGGTACCTTTACTTGGTTTGACTAAAGCTTGTCAAGGTCAAAAAAGGATTGTCTTAATTTATGAGTTGAATTTGAGACAACACCTGCCATTTTTCATCACCTGCTAAATCATGTTTCGAACATTTGGTCAAATGTTGACCTTTGACACTTAGACATATGCCATGTGTCGAACCATCATCGGAGAGAATATTTGGATCAGTCCACCTACTAAAAGATAGTTGGATAAGGGGCACATGCCTAGGGAGGCGTGTGCCCATGGATAGTGATGCCTAGAGTCCCAAATAGATGGGACTCTAGGTTGCTTTGGGGTTTCTACCTAGGTGGCGCCAAAGACTTGTCTTTGACCAGTCTTGGTGCCATCCTAGGATGATTCAAAGGGGCTCTCATCTAATTGGATCAGATGATGTCATCCCATCAATCAAATTTAGATCTAATTGCTAAAAAGGCCATGATTGGTCGGGATGATGTGGCACTGCATGGTGCAACAGGATCTATATAAATCCTATCTGTGCCTAGGATTTAGATCTTTAGCCCATTGCCCATGCCACAAGACTGCTCCTATCCTTCCTCCATGCCATCTTCAGGTCCTCTCTCTCCTACCCATGCCCAAGAATCTTTGGGCTTCAATTTGGTGCGATCCAAGCAAGAGAAAGATGACGAGAAAGGAAGAAGGCGGCACTGCTACAAGAGACGACACCCGATCTTCAAAAGGTGTTTTGAAGATCTTTCAAATCAGATCTAGATATGATATTTAGAGAAATGATAAACAAGGAAAAGATCTTTAGATCCTACTGGAGTAGATATCGGTAGAGGCCAGACACTTACATGGCTAGATTCAGAACCTCAGGATCATCATAGGGTAATCTGATTACTCGCTATAAGATAAAATTAACTTAGATTTAATTTATTTTTAAATTTTATTTTATTTTTTTTATTAGATCAATAATATTAGATCTAAAAAATCTCAAATCTAATCTAGGTCCAAGAGAAAAATTTTTGTAATATCTCTCCTGATCTAATTAGATCTGAATGAATCTAACCTAGAAAATAGGATTTTCCCTTCAATTGGTATCAGAGCCAGGTTCCATTAGATCTGGTTTTAATTTATTTTGATCTAATAATTAGGTGATTTTGGAGGTCACATGAGATGTGATTAGATCTAAAATTAAAAAAATTAAAAATTAAATAATTTAGATCTAAGTTGTACAAGATGCATGACTAGTTGTAGAATGGAATTTTCTATGTATAATCTTACATGATCATAATTTAATTTAATTTAATTAATTATAATTTTTAGATCTATTTATTTACTATTTTTTAATATTATAAATATTATAATAAGTTCTAAAAAATAGAAAATAAAGTTATTTAATTTTTGTTCACATGAGATATGATGAATGCATGTTTAGACTAGTTGTAGAATAGTTCTACATAATTACCTAAAATAGAATTTATTTTGATATGATCAATTTAAATTTAATTTTTTAGATAATTATGAGATAATTTAGATCTAAAAACATGCATGATATGATACATAAAGATATATATAAAATATATTTATAGTTAGATCAATTTTTATATATGAGATATATGATGTAGATCTAACTAATTTTATAGTTTTTATATTTCTAATTAAGATGTTCTCCTTGGCCATCCAATCATAAGAATAAAGTAGGGTTTAAAATGTCCTCTCCTTCCATTCGATGGGGTGTTTTTATGATGTGTAGGGGTGCTACACGTTCGTCCTTAATCAGAAACCTAAAACTTATTTTCTACAAAATTTTAGATATTGAAATTTTAGAATTTTATTTACATATTTTGTTTGTAAACCCTAAACTTAATTAAGAATTAAGATTATGAAACATGTTAAGTCTAAAAATTAAGAATTTTCAGATTTAAGATATATTTATAAAATTGGGTTCGGGCTTGGGTAGCTCAATTAGGTCTAGATATTCATCAAATCGAATCAAGAATTGGTTAGATGGGATCAATAGTACTTAAATTAACTAGCCTAATAGGATTAAGTCTGGATCAAGATTGAATCACATGAGTGATCGATCAAGCTAAGATCTAATTAGGCTCAACGGTTAGAGTCTGGATTGTAGGCTAACCTGATTAGTTCTGGCTCAATAATTTAGTGTCTAAGATAAGTCTGGCAGATACGATTGACTGATTTTTAATTAGGAGCTACTCGACTCGAATGCATTCTTATCGAGTTAATGGCATATCCCTTCCATCGGTCTCACCTACTTGGCCATATTTATCGACTCAGTCCTGATCTAAGGTGGTTAACAATCCGAGCTAACCCATGCCACAAGGTTAGTCATAATTGTTATGGCTATTGTAAGTCGAGTTTAAAGAGACCTAAATCAAATGTCCCTAAGAAAAGATTAAGTCTAAGGTCTTTCACCATTGTAGATATGCGGGCCCTTCCTGGGGTTGATTGTTCTCAGCTGTTCATAGTGGTTTAGTTGCACCAAAAAGATGCAACCATGTCTATTAGGCGTTGGATGCTACGAGCTGGAGGATAAATTATGCTCAATAATTCAGATATGGTAAGAGACACAATTAGGAATCCAATCTATGCAAATGGTGGATCTGACTTAACTAAGGAGTGGATCAATATTTTGGGCACGATGAGATTCATAAATTAGAGTCCAAGTTTGGGTGCACCATGATTAGAGAATCATTGGACAAGAGTTGTCCACTCATTAGCTAACCCATCACGAATAACTGTTACATGAGGTGATGAGTCAGTTGGTGGGACTGCACCACCCATTAGAAATCAATAATCGTAAAGATTTTTGCATCTCTACAGAGGAAGTATAAGAATCCAAGAAAATAGTGGAAGCTGATTTGTTTAAAAATTAAATTTCTAAATAAATTGGTCAAGTCTTAATTACAATATCTAACTAGAAACTTTGACTCTCTATAAAAAAATATCTGCATCCAACCTACTAGCACGTATCCTGGACACCCATAGACTGACCAAAGCCAATTATAAGGATTGGCTTCAAAACATTAAAATTATTTTGGATTTCAAGAAGTTAACTCATGTATTGGATCAGGATCCCCCGACCTTACCAACTCATCTATTCTCTAAACAAAGAGCATCACTTAACAAGTGGATGGATGAAGATAATAAGGCCAGATACTACATATTGGACTCGATGTCTGATGAGCTTCAGTGCCAACATGAAGATATCAGGACTGCCCACCAAATGTTCGCTCACCTACAAGAGATATTTGGTGAACAGAGTCGCACAGCCAAATATCAGGTCACTAAATGACTATTTAAGACTAAAATGCATGATAGATAGTCAGTCTAAGATCATTGTCTGATGATGATCAGAAACTTGGAAGAGCTTGAGAAGCTCAGAGTGAAGTTGGACCTAGATCTGCAGAATGATATAATTCTACAATTCTTAACTGATGCATATGGGTAGTTCATCATGAACTACCATATGCATAAACTTCAAAATACTCTGGCCGAGCTTATGAACATGCTGGTTACTGCTGAGCTTTCAATGAAAGGTTCTAAAGACTCAGTATTTGCTATGGAATGGACTTCTTCTAAGAGAAGATCTTTTGGAAAGAAGAAGAAGCCTATGAAAAAGCATAAGGTGAAAGGAGGAAAGAAAAAGAAGGCAGTGCTAAAAAAGAAGGCTGCTGACAAAGAAAAATATTTCCATTGCAACACTAACGGCCATTAAAAGCGAAACTATCCTTCATACCTGGCCACCATGAAGAATAAGAAGGAGGCATGTCCTTCTGGAGGTATGCTCGTTATTGAATCTATCCTTACAATTTCTTCTGCATCTAGTTGGGTGCTTGACTCTAGTTCTAGTGCTCATTTATGCACTTTCATGCAGGGTCTTGAGGATAGCAGGAAGTTGAGGGATGGTGAGATGATCCTATGCATTGAAAATGGAGCAAGGGTTGCTGCTGTGGCTTTAGGAACCTATCCTCTTCGACTACCATCTAATTTAGATTTAGTACTAAAGGATTGTTATTATGTGCCTGTAGCAAGCAGAATTTTGATTTGTATTTAATGCTTAGCACTAGAAGGCTATGTAATTAGTTTTCTTAAGGTCCATTATAACATTCTTTATGAAAGAAATAAAATTGCAAGTGATTTTCTTATTAACAATCTTTACCAATTACATATTGATGTACCTATTTTTAATATCGAGCAAAATATGAATGCCATAAAATTAAAATGACTCAGAGATAGTCCAATTGATAGATATCTATGGCACCTTAGACTGGGTCATATAGCAGAAGATAGGATTAATAAATTAGAGAAAATCGAACTATTAAGTCCATTGACCTCCGAGTCATATCCAATTTGTGAATCATGTCTTCATGGCAAAATGACTAAACTTTCTTTTATGCAACATAGGGAAAGGGCCATGGATTTACTTGTCTTAGTACATATTGATGTATGTGGCCCATTTGATGTGCCGGCTAGAGGTAATTTTTTCTACTTCATAACCTTCACTGATGATTTATCTCAATATTGGTATGTGTATCTTATGAGACACAAGTCAGAAGCCTTTGAAAAGATTAAAGATTTAGGACATGAAGTAGAAAAGTAAACAAAAAAATCCCTTAAGATTCTTCGATCAAATCGAGGAGGTGAATACCTTAGTTGGAAATTTTTGGACTATCTCAAGCAGAATGATATAGTCTCTTAATGGACTCTATCTGGAATATCTCAACTCAATGAGATTTCAGAATAGAAAAACTGGACCCTATTAGATATGGTCTGATCCATGATGAGCTTCACAGACCTCTCTGATTTTTTTTGGGGATACAGTTTGTTAACTGCTATATATTTGCTGAATAGGATTTTTTCTAAAATTATTCCTACCATACCGTATGAGATATGGCATGGCAAGAAATCAAGTCTGAGTCATCTTAGAATTTGGGGTTGTTCGGCTCATGTCAAAAGATAACAAATGGATAAGTTAGACTATAGATCCTTTAGAGCTTAATTTATAGGATATTCTAAAGAGTCATTAGGATATTATTTCTACATTCTAGAAGATCACAATGTGATTGTGAGTCAACATGCCATCTTTTTTAAAAAATAGTTTATTCAAGATGGCGGCATTTGAAAGTAGATCAAGCTAGAGAAGAAATTCTCCCAAGAGCAAAGAGCTAAGGATCATTTGGAACCAAATCAAGTTGAGCCAATACAATCACTACCTCCTCCATCTCGAAGATCGAAAAGAGTTTTTCGTCCCCCTAAGAGGTACTTAGATACTATTTCAGAGGAAGTAGAAAAAATATTCCTCATAAGTAATAGAGCTCATGGTGATGATCCCAAAACCTATAATGAGGTAATATCAGATATCGACTCCGAGGACTGGTTAGAGGTAATGAAGTCAGAAATTGACTCAATGCACTCAAACCAAGTCTGGACCTTGATAGATCCACTAGAAAGTATAGTACCTATTGGGTGTAAATGGATCTATAAGAGAAGGGTTGGCACAGTTGGGAATGTAGAGACATTCAAAGCCAGATTAGTGGCAAAAGGTTATAGTCACCATGAAGGTATTGACTATCAGGATATCTTTTCATCAGTAGCCATGCTTAAATCCATTAGCACATTGCTTGTTGTTGTAGCCTATTTCGATTATGAAATATGATAAATGGATGTAAAAATGGAATTCTTAAAAGGATGTCTTGAGGAAGATATCTACATGGATGAGCCACTAGGTTTCACATTCAGTGATACTGATCATAAAGTATGCAAGCTGCAAAGGTCCATATATGGACTTAGGCAAGCATCTCAGAGCTAGAGTACTCGTTTTAATGATGTGATCAAATTATTTGATTTCATCAAGAATGAGGAGGAACCATGTATTTTTAGAAAGATCAATGGGAGCACTATTGTCTTCGTCGTATAGTACATGGATGATATCCTCCTTATTGGGAATGATATTCCTATGTTGATCATGATTAAAATATGGTTATCTAAAGAATTCTCCATGAATGATCTAGGAGAAGCATCCATCATTCTTAGAATCAAAGTCTATAGAGATGGACTGAATAGGATGCCAGGTCTTTCACAGAAGAAGTACATAGAGGAGGTGCTAAAGAGGTTTAGCATGAAAAACTCCAAGAGGGGTTTGGTATCCTTCAGACATGGTATTCATCTCTCCAAGAAGATGTGCCCTAGCACACCTGAGGAGATAGAATGCATGAACAAGATCCCTTATGCTTCTACAATAGGGAGCCTCATGTATGCCATGTTATATATGCGACCAAATATAGCCCATGTGGTGAGTGTCACGAGCAGATATCAGTCAAATCCAGATGAAGAACACTGGACTTCTATGAAATGTATCCTTAAGTACTTAAGAAGAAATAAGGATATGTTCTTGATTTTTGATAATGGAGAACTCCAAGTCTAGGTGTATACAGACTTGGATTTTATGTCCGATATAGATGATCGAAAGTCGACATCTAAAAATTTATTTGTATGTAATGATGGTGCTGTCAGTTGGAAGAGTTCCAAACAAACAGTAATAGTAGATTCCACCATGAAAGCAGAATACATCACTGCATTAGAAGCTGCGAAGGAGGCATTCTGGTATAAGAAGTTTACCGCAGAGATCAGAGTGATGCCATTAGATGCCATTCCTCTACACTGCAAAAATAATGGCACCATAGCCCTTGCTAAGGAGCCAAGGTCTCATCAGAAATTCAAACAAATTGGGTAGCGATACCACCTCATCTGCGATTACCTTAATAAGGGATACGTTGAGGTCAAGAGAGTCAACTCCGCAGACAATGTGACAGACCCACTTACAAAGCTGTTGGGCCAGCAGAAGATTGAAGCCCATCTTGAGAAGATGGGACTTAGATTTGTAGCTAATTGACTTTAGGTCAAGTGAAGTTTGTTAGATATGTGTGCCCTAGAAGCTAGAATTGACTGACACTTGTTATACACTTCTAAGAGCAAAATTATAATTTTAACTATAAATAATAAAATAATTTATTTTCTATCATAATGTGTATTTAGTGTCTGTGATACATCCCTTGAGTTAACGGCAACGATAATTCTTATTTTCAAGTGTTGAAAATTTAAGACATGAATTTTCAATATTAACTCATAAAATGCTTCTGACCGTAGGATCATCATGAGGATGGAGATTGATCCAGAAGGTTGGTATATAATTACTTCTTTATAGTAGATGAGTCTTGAGTCTATGGTGTAGTGACATTAGAGCGAGAGTATAGATACTCATTAGAGAACGAGGGCACTGAGTATGACCACCTCGAGCAGTCATTAGGAAGTCTACCTTCTCGTCGATGACTGCCTCGAAGCTGCAATTGTGTGTCTGGTTCATTGACCTGAGGTGCATCGGCAGTTGACTTTGAGAGAGTTATAGTTTGACTACACCATGACTTGGTCTCCTAGTCATTCAGAATCCTGAGGTGTATGTTGGCTGTAGCATGTTCATTGTAGGAATTGAATTGTGCCAAGAGGGAATCTATCTATCTCGATAGATGTGGAGTAGCCCTATGATGATCACAAGAATCAAGTCCATAAGCCCATGCCCTATAATGATCACGAGAATCAAGTCCATAAGCCCATGGCCATGGCAGAGCATAATAATAGAAAGAGTTTCTATTAAGATTTTTCTATTGGACTTGAATCGAATGATTCATCATATGACGGATATTAGGGTTTGATGAGTTCACCTTAACCCTGATCTGATCGAGGCTCAAGATAGAAGAACTTAACCACACAGGTAGCTATATCTAGAGGTTCATTTTTAGTTCTGATGGGTTGCCACCATATGCTGCTAGGTATCACTAGTGGATTTTGAGAGCAATTAGAATGATTTAGATGATCAATCATACTAGTTGTCTAAATCAAAAATGTTCTGATCTATCGGAAGGTGTTTCGTTGATGTTGATGATGAAAATCATGACATATCTCATTACCATACTTAACTGAATCTAATTGGATCACACAAACAAGGGTTTGGATCTGGATAACATCAATTGGACTAATCCAGTTCAATTGATTTGATTTAGATTCAATTAGGTTCAAGAAAATTGTGCTAGGACACGATTGATCCTAATGTTCTCCTTTAATTATCATTAAAAGTTGTCTCGACTGAGCCAAATATGTTTGGGCTCACTTATGTACCTTTACTTGGTCTGATTGGAGCTTGTCCAAGTTAGAAAAGGGTTGTCTTGATTTATGAGATGGATTTGAGACAACACTTGCCATTTTTCATCACCTGCTAAATCCTATTTCGGACATTTGGTCAATCATTAACCTTTAACACTTAGACATCTACCCATGTGTCAAGCCATCAGAGGAGAGAACATTTGGACCAGTCCACCTACTAAAAGGTAGTTGGATAAGGGGTGCACACCTAGGGAGGCGTGCGTCGATGGATAGTGATGCTTGGATTCCCAATTATATGGCACTCTAGGTTGCTTCGGGGTTTCTACCTCGGTGGTGCCAAAGTCTTATCTTTGACCAGTCTTGGCACCATCTAAGGATGATTCAAAGGGGCTCTCATCTGATTGGATCAGATGTTATCATCCCATAAATCAGATTTAGATCTGATTGCATAAAAGGTTGTGATTGGCTGGGATGATGTGGCACTGCATGGCGCAGCAGGGTCTATATAATCCCTATCTACGCCTAGGATTTAGATCTCTAGCCCATTGCCCATGCCACAAGGCTACTCCTCTCCCTCCTCCATGCCATCTTTAGGTCCTCTCTCTCCTACCCATGCCCAAGAATCTTTGGTCTTCAGTTTGGTGCAATCCAAGCAAGTGAAAGGCGACGAAAAAGGAAGAAGGCAGCACTACTGCAAGAGACGACACCTGATCTTCAAAAGGAGTTTTGAAGATCTTCCAAATTAGATTCAAATTTGATATTTGTAGAAGTCATAAAAAATGAGAGGATCTTCATATCCTACTTGAGTGGATACTGGTAGAGACCAGGCACTTGCGTGGCTAGATCCAGAACCTCAGAGAGATATTATGATCATCATAGGGTAATCTGATTATCTGCTACAAGGTAAAATTAACTTCAATTTAATTTATCCTTTATTTTTATTTTATTTTTTTATTAGATCAATAACATCAATTTTGAAAAGTCTCAAATCTTATCTGGATTCAAAAGAAAAATTTTTGTAATATCTCTTTTGATCCAATCAGATCTGAACGAACCTGACCCGGGAAATAGGATTTTCCCATCAATAAGGTATAAAGGAAAGACTTGGAAGAGCAAAAGGGACTTAGATAGATGAACTCTATCATGTACTCCAGGCATACCGAACTATCCAAAGATTGCCAACTAGAGAGACTCCATTCATCTTGGCTTTCGAAATAAAAGTAGTCATCCCAATTGAGCTCAAACATCTATCACACGAGTCATGACATTCTATGAACAGAAAATCTCATAGGATCTTAGAGCCAACCTGAACTTATTAGAAGAGAAATGAGAAGATCAAGTTTGGATGGTAGCCTACAAACAAAAAATAGCCCGCTACTATAATTCTAGGGTCAGGTGGAAGGCATCCAAAGTGGGGGACTTAGTACTTCAATGAGCAGCTGTCTCGCAACCTCAGAATAAAGAAAAGCTTGCCCTGAATTGGGAAGGCTCTTATGAGATCAAGGAGGTCATCTGGCTTAGTACTTATTACCTAAAAAAG
Source organism: Cocos nucifera (assembly GCA_006176705.1). Classification (NCBI taxonomy): domain Eukaryota; kingdom Viridiplantae; phylum Streptophyta; class Magnoliopsida; order Arecales; family Arecaceae; genus Cocos; species Cocos nucifera. Next base: position 98,440 of record QRFJ01002699.1, read on the forward strand.
ATTGGAGGACCAGATCTTCCATGCCCATAGAACTCAAAGAATCTACGAATGTACTATTAATGATTTCATTTCAATAAGATTTTTTTGCTTTAACATCTTCATCCTTGGTGCAAAACTATGATGACAGGAAATAATCTTCCAAACTTAGTCACTAGATGAAGCCAAGCATGTTAGGAATAGGAGGAGAACCTCATCCTAACATGGGTGAAGACCTCCGATTACTTAAGACAGGAAAGGGGAAGAGGCCCTTACAATGGTCCTTTTTTGTCCCAGCAACCTTGTCAGGAATCGGAGGAGGATCTCATCCTGACAAGGGTGAATGCTAGCCATCTTAGGAATAGGAGAAGAATGTCATTTTAACATGGGTGAAGACCTCCGATTATTTTAGATAGGAGGGGGAGAGTCCCTTATAATGGCCCTTTTATGCCCCACCAACCTTGTCAGGAATAGAAAGAGGATCTCATCCTAATAAGGATGAATGCTAACCATATTAGGAATAGAAGGAGAACCTCATTCTAACATGGATGAAGATCTCTTGTTATTCAAGATAGAAGGAGAGGAGAGACCCTCGCAATGGCCATTTTGTGCCTCAGCTACCTCATCAGAAATAGGAGGACCTCATCCTAATAAGGATGAATGCTAACCACGTTAGGAATAGAAAAATAATATCATCCTAACATAGATGAAGATCTCTAGTTATTTAAGATAGGAGGAGGGGAGAGGCCCTTACAACGATCTTTTTTTATCCCAGTGACCTTGTCAGGAACAGAAGGAGGACCTCGTTCTAACAAGGATAAATGCTAACCATGTTAGGAATAGGAGGAGAACCTCATCCTAACATGGAAGAAGACCTTCGATTAGCTAAGATAGGAGGAAGGCATTTTATTGATAGTCATTCTACTAAAAGATGAAATGAAGAAAATGGAGAAGTCAACAAGCATCAAATTCCACTCAAAGCAAAAAAGCGACTGAACAAAGTGTCATTTCATTAAACTTGAAGTCCATTACAAAACAAAGGTCTGCAAGACCATGTACAAAATAGAGAAAAAGGTGAAGTCCTAAGATAGACCAGATTCTTTAGATTTTGGGCTACTGACCCTGGTCATCATAATGGATTGCTTCAAACTAACAACTTCTTCTTTAAGCTCCTTCCTCTTCAGCAAACTCTCGCGAAATAGTTTCTAGGCCCTCCACAGGTCGGCCTCTAATTTACCCAGCTTCTTTCTTAAATCCACTGACTCGGCTTTGGCATCTTTGACTAGACCCTATTGATAGAACATTGGGATCTTAAGATCATGGAGCTCTTTCTCTTTGCTCTCAAATTGCACCATCAAATTCCCAAGAGTATTCTTCAGAGTAGTGAGCTGGTCTGAATCTGCAGTTGGACCAGCCTAGGTACTATCTACTAGTTGCTTCTGAAGCTGCATTACCTCGAAGTTTGCCATCTAGAGCTTATTCTTATTATCATCAATCTGCTCGCACCAGTGGATCCTATAAGACTCATATGACTCCATGGCATTGGAAAGTTGCTTTTGGAGATCAGAAAAATCTCTTCAACCAATCCTAGTCAAACTTTGCCCGACTCCGAGACCAGGCCGTGCCACCCTCCAGCTGCTCGATCCTTTCCTTTGCCTTGCGAAGACTGGCATCAAGAGAATTGATCTTGGTAGTCAAGGACCAGGCCTTCTCACTGGCCTGCTTCTTAATTTCTCTAGGCTCTATCTAAACATTGCTCTTTTTTCTGTTATAGTCTATGGAATCCTTCTTATGCAAATTTCGTAGGCAGGTAGCTTCAACCATGGCCTCTGAGTGATTTTTTCTCAATCTTTGAAGCTTCTCTTCCATCTTTCTCAATTTCTTCTTTAGATGATGAACTTTCTTTCCCAAGTTTTTGACCATGGACTTCAGAGAAATGCCTTGAGATAATGGCTCAACCTCGGCTGGAGATGATGGGTCATGACTTTGATCACTAGAAGGATTTTAAATGACACACACATTAACACGAGTATAAAGAAAAGGAAATTCACTTTTATTGCTTAAAATGTTTTCAGTACATCAGAAGAAAAAAAAAAGTATAATTATCAAAAGTTTTTGACCTCGGGTGGCATAGCAGCAGACGAGGTTGGAGCATTCTCTACTACCTCTCACTCCTGAGCAGGTTCGAGCACTGCGATAGTTAGTTCAAAGGTCTCGAGGGTAGGATCAGCAATGGGAGAGGTAGCACAAGCATCTGCACAAGCATTGGAAGGGCCTACTTCATCGTTGGGCTTGTTTGTCAAAAGATCGAGATCCACTTTCAGGAAGTTCTTCACGACCCTCCTCATGCAGATCTCGAACCCCTCCAAAAAGGCCTCCCTAGCAAAGGCAATCTTGATTTCCTTCATGTCTTTGGAAGACTTGAATGCCTCAACGGCCTGCTTCCTCTCGGTGCCGACCTCCTCTTCAATCTGCGTCTTCTTCTCCTCTGCAAGAGTCAAAGCGACCTTCAATCCTACCACTACTTCTTTTCCTTTTGTAGCACCTCCCGATGGTGCTCGACCTTTGCGGTTTGAACTTCTAAGGCCACCTTTAAGTGGTCAACCTTGGTGCAAATATTCTCGATCTCCACCTAAGGCTCTTGAAGGGATCTGGAAGCCTCAGCCTGAGAGAGATTTGCTGCCTTTGAGCAGGCAAACAAATAATGCCCCAGCTGTAGAATAGAAACCAAGTTAGAGCATTAGAGTATATTTGACATTCAAGCAAGTTCAAAAAGATCAGTTACCTCAAGGTAGGCAGCAAAGGACTCATCGAATCTCTCCACATTCTCCTTTTGGATCATCTTATCAGCAATATGTGGGAGGACACTCCCCTCCATCAGAGAGTGGACAACCTCCTGATCGTCCAAAGAATTGTACTCTTGGTCAAAGCTCTCGCCACTAGAGCATCCGACCTTCCTTCTAACCTTCTTGGCAACAACATTCTTCTCCTTCTTCCTCTTCTTTATAATTTCCTCTGCTCAGGAGGCGTAGGGGTGGCAACATCATTAGGCAGAGTCGGGCTCAACGTGGCCATGATAGTTTTTGGAATTGGTGCTGCCTGGGTCGGCACGGCTGAGCTCGCCCCCTCAACATGAGCTTTCTTTGATGGTTCTCCTACGGAACCACCCTTCCTTTTAAGGGACTTGATCTCTTTAGCCAAGCGATTTCATTCCTCAAGAGTCATCTCTGCGATAGAAATAATTAAAGTTAGAAGAAAGAACAGTGCATAATTGACTAAGTTATTAAGCACTACCTGTCGAATCAAGGGGACTTAGACCAAGGTTAAATAAGGTTTGATCATCCATGAGCCCAGAAATCAGAGGAGCTCGATAGTTCTTCAGTTTGTTAGCTGAGTTCTAATCTTTTTTTTATAGCCCAGGAACTCGGTGAATCAAATCTCTCATGTCCCCCCAAGAAGGAAGACATAATTCTAGAGAGGGGCACGAGATATAGAAGAATTTCTTCTTCTAGTTGTGAATAGAAGGAGCACCCTTAAGTAGCCCCTTCTTGCCGAACTAGGAAGAAACATACCACCAATTCTTGGTAGTAGGATGGTGCTTGAAGGTGAAGAAGTTGCGGAATAAAGAGATAGTAGGTCGAACATTGGCCATAATGCACAAAGAAAGGAACTCTACGGTGAACCTAGATGAGTTCGATACTATAGAAGCAAAGAAAATGTTCAAAAATCTAAAAGGGGCTATCATGAAAGGAGAAATTGGTAGCCTAAGTCTAGCACGAAGGATCTTAGTAAACAAGCAAATATGGCCAGAAGGAGGGAAACAAGCTCAGTCACTAGGATCGAAAAGTTCGAGCTTATACTTGAAAGGAATCCCAAACTGGATTCTAATTAATGGAAGATCTTCATGCTGAAGTTGGCAAGGGATGGTGTCAGGAATGAAAGGAGGTTGGGATACTTCTATAGGTTCAGTGTCCTTATGAGATGGATCCATCAGGATTAGATGGGCCAAACTCCTGGAACAAGTTGATCAGGATTCTTCGATGGACATATGGATCAAACTAAACTCAAAAAAATCTTCAAAAATCAAGGAAAATAAGTTGTAAAATATTTTTGAGGGAACCAGAAGGACAAGATGCTGAGGACATGGAAATAATCAAAGGAAAGATTTTGAAACTAACCTAGATTGGTCAAGAAGGGCGACGAGATGACTGGCATAGTAGAAATCGAGCAGGAAAATACCTGTGAGCAGAGGAAATGGAGGAAGAAATCAAAGCACTCTCAAGCTAGAAGAAAAAAACAATAGGAAGAAGAGAAAGTCTCGATTGAAATGAAGTCCTGGAGGAAGAAGGCGAGCTTAAATATCTTAGAGGAACCTAAGGCAGTTATGATTACAGATCTTCGACAGCCGATCTTCTATTGATACATGTCCCACTCATCATAGTAGAGGATTGATAGCTGACAAAATATTAATTATGCCATACCTTGGGCAAAACTTCGACAGGAGTCTCAAAAAATTATCTTTTTAGGTCATCTCATATTGAAGTAGCTTTGGCATCAGCACAAGAAAATGCCAAAACTTTCCATCTAGCAAGCGTAGACAATTAGAAAAAAACTTTGATAGTCGCATTTTTTACTCCCTTCCTTCAAACTTGTAACTCGAAAGTATGGGGACTATTGTTGCGAATAAACCCACTCCTACCGAAGTTCGGCCTGATGTCTGGTCCCGGAGCAACCCCGACTGGCAATGACAACCATGGAAGAGCTTCAATCAGTATGAATTATTCCTCCAGTTAACTCCAAAATGGCCGACCTTCAATCTACTGGATGATCTTTTCTGACCGCATGGGTTAGATCCTGGACTAGCAAAACAGTGTGGGTCTCAATCAGACGAATTTGAATAGTAAAGGCCAATGATTTCCTCCACTACACTCAGTTAGTCCCCCCAATCGAGCTCCTATCAGATAAACTTGAATAGTGAATGCAGTCATCTTAGCAGTCGAAGTGCCAAATATCCACCCACAGGGCAGTCCGGTCTGGCTAACCTAAAAGCCAACTGAACTCCTCTCTAATCAAATCTTCTTCAAGTTAAATCTCACCATCATAGATTGAATCTTACAACAAGAATCATTTTCTAGTAGAGTTCCCCCTCAAATGGACTTCTATGCTTTACTGAAAGTGGCAGATCTTGGCACTTTCATAACCAAGAACTCGAGTATGCAAGCCAGAGTTTATAAGAGGACTTCGTCCATACTCCACACCAAAGAACTTGGCCATAATTCTGAGCTAGTGATTCCACCATCCTTATAAACCTCCAGTCGCTAGGTGAACTCCTTTCAAATGAACTCCTTCTAGTCGCCAGGCGAGCTTCTTCCAGTCGAACTCGTTTTAGTCGCCAGGCAAACTCTTTCTAGTCAAACTCTTTGCAGTCGCCAGGCAAGCTCCTTCCAGTCAAACTTCTTCTAGTTGCCAGGCAAACTCCTTCCAGTCGAACTCCTTCTAATCGCTAGAAGGACCTTGGCATACACCCAAGTCTGACTCCCAGCATAACGAATATCGTTCAATGTACTAACGACCTTGGAGACATCCGAACCTCTCCTGAAGTACTGAAACATGAAGCTCCTTACTGCTGATAGCTATTCCATCCAAACTTTAACTATTAAATCTCAACAAACTAGGTAGTTATGGCTATCACCATTAGTTTGTTACAAGCTTCATCTATTTAGGAGACCCTCTAGATACATTTTCTCTCTATGCTTTAAACTCTGCTCTAATTCTCTGAGTGCTCTATTTTTGTTAGTTAGAAGAGCTAACTTGATCGTCGGAGGATCCTACTACAGCCACCCTCCCAAACTTTGGTCAGGACTTATCTTGCAGATCATCGGTGGTGACTTCATCTTCTCTAGCTCCAGCTCGTTCTGATGTCAATCAGATTCTGCACCAATACAACTAGATGTTGACTTTCGATTATTAGCTCCAGCTCGTTCTGATGTCAATCAGATTCTGCACCAATACAACTAGATGTCGTCTTTCGATTATCTATATCAAATATAAAATCTTAGTCTGTACACCTTTGACCTGGAGCTCTCCATAACAAAGACCAAGAATATATCCATAGTCCTTCTCAAGTATTTAAGGATACACTTTATAGAAGTCTAGTGTTCTTCACCTGGATTTGACTGATATCTGCTCGTGACACTCACAGCATGCGCGATATTAGATCATGTACATAGCATGGCATACATGAGGTGCCCTATTGCCAAAGCATAAGGAATTTTGCTCATGTGTTCAATCTCTTCAGGTGTGCCAGGGCACATCTTCTTGGAGAGATGATGCCATGCATGAAGGATACTAGTTTTCTTTTGGAGTTTTTCATGCTGAGCCTTTTCAGCACCTCCTTTATGTACATCTTCTGTGATAGACCCAGCATCCTATTTGGTCTATCCCTATAGACCTTAATTCTCAAAATGAAGGATGCCTCTCCTAAGTCTTTCATAGAGAACTCTTTCGACAACCAAATTTTGATGGTTGTTAATATAGAAATATCATTTCCAATTAGGAAGATGTCATTCATGTATAGTACAAGGAAGACAATAGTGGTCCCATTGATCCTTTTAAAAATATAAAGCTCATTTTTTATGAAACCAAATAATTTGATCACAACATTAAAATGAGCATTCCAGCTCTAAGATGCTTGCTTAAGTCCATAGATGGACCTTTGCAGCTTGAAGACCTCGTGATCATCATCACTGGATGTGAAATAAAGTGATTATTCCATATAGATATCTTCCTCAGGATATTCATTTAGGAACGCCATTTTTATGTCCATCTACCATATTTCATAATCAAAATAGGATGCAATAGCAAGCAATGTGTGGATAGATTTGAGCATGGCTACTGGCGAGAAGGTATCCTAATAGTCAATGCCTTCATGTTGACTGTACCCATTTCGCTACTAGCCTAGCCTTAAATGTCTCTATATTCTCATCGGCACCTATCTTTCTCTTGAAGACCATTTACACTAAATAGGTATGATACCTTCAGGTGGATCTACCATGGTCCACACTTGGTTCGAGCACATTAAGTCAATCTCTAAATTACCTCTAACCATTTCTCAGAGTCAATATCTGATATCGCCTTGTCATAGGTCTTGGGATCATCATCATGAATCCCATTTTTCATAAGAAATATTTTCTCTACATCCTCTAAAATAGTGACTAAGTACCTTTTAGGAGGACGAAAAGTTCTATTTGACCTATGAGATGGATGAGGTAGTGTTAAGATTGGCTCTGACTGAGTGGGTTCCTTAGGTTTCTTAGCGTATTGCTCTTTAGAGACTTTCTCCTTGAGCCTAATCTATCTTTTGATCCTAGCATCTTGAATAAATTACTTTTTAAGAAAAATAGCATGTCGACACCCAATCACATTGTGGTCTTTCAGAAGATAGAAGTAATATCCTAATGACTCTTTAGGATATTCAATAAATCGAGCTCTAAGGGACCTTAACTCTAACTTGTCCACCTATTGTCTCTTGACATAAGCTGAATAATCCCAAATTCCGTGGTGACACAGCCTTGATTTCTTACGATGCCATATCTCATAAAGTGTGGTAGTGATAATTGCTAAAAATATACTAATAAAAATATTAAATTATAAAATAATTTATCTTATTTTTATGAAATTGATACTTTTATTGATCTTAAGTAGGAAAGAAGGCCAACAATATGAAGATCTTAATTTTCTAGTTCAAATAAAATAAATTTCAAGCAAAATGGACTTCAAATGAGCCTGCAATCAATTTTCAATGAAAAAAATATAAAATTTAAAGCCAGCCGGTCCAGACCAAACTAGTTTAGAAAATTGGCTCAACCGGCCCGACCCAACCACCCATAAAAGAACCAAACGCCCAACCTGCCTAATGTCATAATGACATCAGGAAACCATGCAGCTCACGATGAGCCACTACAGTAAGTCATCCAAGGGTGATATCAGGAATTCACACTAAGGCACGTGCTCTGATTGGCAGAAGAAAGCAGTGATCAATGCTGAGCCTGACTCGCATGCTATCTACCCAGGATAAGGGCCAGATCTGATGGCTGCTGTCACTTGGTTTTGATCCAATAGCTGGTAATGAGGCACTGACAGATGGCTGATCTTTCTCTCGATGAAGACCCGACGGTCAGCATGAGATCCTGATTTTAATTAAGGCTTTGAAGCCTCCTATGCATTGGCGAATGGCTCAAATTCAATCATTAGTGGAGATCCGATGGTCATAATAAAATCCAACTAGATTTAGGAGATTTTATGTAACACCCCACCACTGAATCCGGATGATGGTGCTACACCCCATCCTTATTTAAAGGTTAAGAAAATTTTTATGCTATAACTGAACAACAATATTATTTAATCACCTCCTATCAAATCATCTAATCAATACCTTGAAATCCTTGCACAAGCATTTCAAAATACACTACATTTAATAACATCACTTGAAGCTTCCATTTATCAAACTGCATTTAATACATCTAGTATTAACAATAAAGTACATTTATTTATATTCTACTGAGGTTACATAATATACATCTCAAGGCCAAAAGTAACTCTCTCCCAATCTATCATACACAACCTCAAAACACTAATATGGAAGTCTGCTTATGCTGATAATACATACTATATATACTCCAAAACTTTTCCAAAAATATGGCTCTCACAAGCAAACACATACAATATAAAATCCCAAGATGCTGATACCGAACCCCCTTATGCTGATGCCAAACTTAGATGCTCCAATTTGCTGAGAGACGAAAAATACAAAAACCACATAATGAGACTAAAGTCCCAGTGAGTGCATCCACTATTAATAAAAACTTACTATACTTTATACCACAATGCATAGCATGCATCCACAAGCTTCTAAATAGTTAAGCATAATAAATATGGACCACATAAAAGTTCTGATAAAGCACAAACCTTTGCTTACCACTGATGATACCATAGCAATGTATTTCCATAGGATTTCAAATGAGTATCCACATCACAACAACATCCCCATATGAGTAGACGACAAACTCTCATATGAGAAATTTCATCATAATATTCCTCATACCCTCATCTGAGCAGACGACATACTCTCACATGAGAAATTCCACCATAATATTCCACATACTCTCATATGAGCAGACGATACACTCTCATATGAGAAATTCCATCATAATATTCCACATATTCTCATATATGCAGACGACACACTCTCACATGAGAAATTCCACCATAATATTTCACATACCCTCATATGAGCAGATGACACACTCTCATATGAGTCACCATACCACCATCATATTCACATACTCTCATATGAGCAGACGATACACTCTCATATGAGAAATTCCATCATAATATTCCACATATTCTCATATAAGCAGACAACACATGAGAAATTCCACCATAATATTTCACATACCCTCATATGAGTAGATGACACACTCTCATATGAGTCACCATACCACCATCATAACACACTCCTATATGAGCAAATGACACACTCTCATATGAGGCATCAAAATAACCACAAATGGATAGATTCTATGGGCAGCCTACCTTATTATCAAAGGACAACACACTCCCATGAATGGACTGATCCCATAGCACATAAGCAGAAATCAATGTATCTCACTGATATCAATAAGCCCCATGGCATATAAATAGAAATGAACCATATATAAGGTGAAACCACGTAAGAGGTCACTACGAAACATGTTTAAAATCATTGAGCATGCCTTTTTAAAACCATGCGCACATATACTTGCTATTCAAATACACAAAAGCTGTCCAAGAACCATTCCTTGTGTAGGTGTGAAATCTGGTTGCCGTCGGAGAAGTGCTAGAGTTGGAGAAGACGAGGTCGCCATCGGTGACCTACAAAATAAGTCTCGTCTAGAGCCCGGGGTAGCAGCTCTGGCAAGACCCTCCGACGGTCAGGTTAGCTTTTTTGGCTAATAGAAATAGAGTGCTCAATCAAGAAAGTTGTAGAGTTTTTAGGAGGAAGAAGAGAGTCTAAAGAAAACGTATCTAGAGGATCCCTTTTATAGATGGAGCCTATAACAAACTGATAGTGACAGCCATAACTATCGGATAGTGGGCTGCTCGGGACCACATGGAGTTTGTTATGGAACATAGTGTTCATTGTTCTGAGATGCCAGTCCGTTTGAGATTTGATAGTAGAAGTTTGGAGGGATGCGCGTCGGTTGGTGATGACCTTTGAGTTGTATCAATTCTAGAGGAGTTCGAACTCCTCTAAGATAGTCTGGGTGTGGGTCAGTTTATGCTGTGCACAAGATCGAACTCATGCGAAGACCTTCCTAGATGACTGTGGGGAGTTTGACAATTGGAGGAGTCCAGGAGGAGTTCGATCATCAGAGGAGTCCGGGAGGAGTTCGGCCACTGGAGTAGTCCGGAAGGAGTTCGACTGCTGGAGGAGTTTAGGAGGAATTCGACCATTGGAGGAGTCCGAAAGGACTTCGACTGCTGAAGGAAGAATTTTTGATGGAAGCTCTTCCATGATTAATAGTTACATTAGGCTAAGCATCAGATTGGACTTCGGCGGGAGCGGGGTTTATCCCCAATAATAGTCCTCCTACTTTCGAGTTCAAAATTTGAAGGAAGGAAAAAAAGCGATGATCGAAGTTCAGTCCTAGGTTTTCGCACCTATCAGGATGAGATATTTTGATGTTTACTGTGCTGGCACCAAAACTTTCTAAGTTTGAGATGAGTCCGAAATGATGGCGCTTCGAATCTTTCGCCAAAACTCTACCACATGCATGGTACCATAAAGACTCCACCCGTCGTCGCTTTACTGTCATGATGAGTGGGACATGCAGTGCACGCAGACTGACCGAAGTCAATCCATAATCATAACTGCTTCGAATTATCTCTGGCTATTTAAGGCCTTCTCCTATTGTTCGAAAGTCATCCTTGCCCGAGTCTTCTTCTTCCTTCGGCCTCTATTTGCCTTCTTCCCATGGGTCTCATTCTTTTCTCGCCTTCCTGACCTCCGAAAATCCTTTCAATTGATCCTCATCGCATCCATCATCCTTTCATTCTCCTCAGATAGTTTAGGTCAGTTTTCTAACCCTTCTCTTAGGTTATTCGTGCTTATCATTTCTGGCTACTTGTCTTCTCGTTTTTTTTTTTTTGGGGGGGGGTTATTGGGGTTCATCTTGATCCGAATATCTTCCAAAACCTTCCACTCTATCGATTCGTGGGGCTTGTCTGGACCAACATTCTTTGATTCTACACCCCTAGCCGAGATAGAACCTAGGAAAATGTCCAACTCATCTTTTGCTCTAGACACCATCCTGTCCATCCTTACCTTAGACGATCTTTTCCTAATTTGAATTCAATATGGAATCCCTTCAGCATATGATCTTGAACTCCCCAGCTCCGACGATCGAGTTAGTTCTCCCCTGACCTGTCGATTTTCATTATACTTAGAAGCTTTGTATGCCGGGCTTAGATTTCCACTGCCCCCATTCGTAGTCACCCTCTTTCGATTTTTAAATATTCTCTTCGCATCTGTCATACCGAACTTCTTTTGGTTCGTCATAGATTTTCTCTCCCTCTATCGATTGACCGAAGTCCAGCCGACCATTTTGCTTTTTAGAAGTTTCTATACCTTCAAGCCTCATCCTTCCACGAAGGATTCGTGGTACTTTTTCCCTCAGGTCAGCAAGAAGGGGTTATTGAAAGGTGTCCCTTCTTTCATTCACAATTGAAAGAAAAAGTACTTTTTTGTACATTGCCCAACCTTGCTATTAGGTCTTCCTTCATGGGGTTACATTAGAGAGTTAGTTCGTCGAGCTCTTAGCTTAGACGGAGCCGACCTTGATTCCTCCAATAAACTCATGATGTACCAAGTTCCTCCTCTTTCCGACCTTCTAAAGGAATAGACCTTGCTCAACCTAGGTCTGAGTCCCAATGATCATGCTGGTACATCCTTGACTTTCGAATCCACATGGTTCTGTGCATGTGTATTGCTACTGACCACTTTTCTTTCTCTGCTATAGAAATGGATGCACAAGCTGCCAAGATGCTTACCAAAGGGCTCTTCACCAGGAAGAGGAAGGGGAAGGCACAAGAAGATGCCTCAAAGAGGGCAAAGGTCGGTGTTTCTAGCTCCAGAGTCCCCATCCCCACTGTCGCTGCATTCGAGGTCATCGTCGGTGCCAAGATTCTCCCAACTACTAAGGTTGACACCGCTAGCATGGACCCGATGCCTTCCATGCCCTCAGGTCCCTCCAACGGAGATCAGGTTTTGGAGCTCCCTATCAGGAAAGGGACAGAAGAGGGAAGGAATAAGAAAGCCATTGCGAAGATGTCCTGCAAGGCTCGCTTAGATGGATCGAACAACAACGACAATGAATGAGGGAAGGATTCCTTTGACAACCCAGAGATTGTTTCAAAGCTTACTAACAGGTTTGCCATGCCCGAGGTGGTGGACCAGATAGCCGACCTGGACCCACGGCAGCTCATCTGGAGTTCTCTTGGAACCATCCTCATGGAAATTGCTTCATTGCTCGACTCTTTCTTTTTCTCTAGCGCCAATCCTGTTAGTGTGAAATCTGGTTGCCATCGAAGAAGTGCTAGAGTCGGAGAAGACGAGGTCGCCGTCGGTGAACTATAAAATAAGTCTCGTCCAGAGCTCGGGGTGGTGGCTCTGGCAAGACCCTTCGATGGTCAAGTTAGCTTTTTCGACCAATAGAAATGGAGTGCTCAGTCAAGAATGTTATAGAGTTTTCAGAAGGGAGAAGAGAGCCTAGAGAAATTATATCTGGAGGGTTTCTTTTATAGATGGAGCCTATAACAAACTAATAGTGATAACAGTAACTATCGGATAGTGGGCTGCTTGGGACCACGTGAAATTTGTTATGGAAGATAATGTTCATTGTTGGGAGATGCCAGTCTGTTTGAGATTTGATAGTAAAAGTTTGGACAAATGGGCATCGATTGGTGATGACCTTTGAGCTGTATTAATTCTAGAGGAGTTCGGACTCCTCTAAGGTAGTCTGGGTGTGGATCGATTCATGCCATTTATGAGATCAAACTCATGCGAAGACCTTCCTGGATGACTATGGAGAGTTCGACCGCTGGAGGAGTCTAGAAGGAGTTCAACTACTGAAGGAGTCTAGAAGGAGTTCGATCACTGGAGGAGTCCGAAAGGAGTTTGACCGCTGGAGGAGTCCGAGAGGAGTTCGGCCACTGGAGGAGTTCAGAAGGAGTTTGGTTGTTGGAGGAAGAATTTTTGATTGAAGGTCTTCTATGATTAATAATTACATTAGGCTAAGCACCAGACTGGACTTCGACGGGAGTGGGGTTTATCCCCAACACCTTGTTTCATGGGTTTTCAAACCACATGTATATAAAATTAACATAAGCTGTAGAGTATCATGAGAATATCCTACCTTTCAAATAAATCTTTGGACATAGCAAAATACTTTGAAAACATCATATATAGTTGGAATTCACTCACCTCTAGCCAGCTATTGTTTCATCTTGATACTTAATTTCTTCAAATCACCCTTTGAGAACCTTCTCCCTTCTTCGATTGATTAAACACCTACTATTCTAAAAACAGATTCCCTTTCTCTTAAAAATAGCTACTTTCTTCTTCAATCCAAGTTACCCCAGAACCACTTCTTTCTAACTAAATTCTATTCGATGGCTAACTAATAAGAGAACTCTCTCTGCTTTCTTCTCCTCTCTAGCCTCTCTAAAGAACATGGATAATTCCACACCAAAAAAAGAATTGATGGCTTTATGGTTTGGAAAAACATAAACTATGATAAACCTTGCTAGGTGTCACAATAATAAGAATCCACCCAATTTCCAGCTAAATAGGTGTTGCTTTGATGATATTCCAACTATTTCTTTGTATAACACAGCTGCTAAGTCATCCCATGAGAAATGATTTAAAATTCACAACTTAAGACACTATCGATTTATAATTGCACCCAGAAATTTCCACAAACTGAGATGTCTCGCTTTCAGGTTGAGACCTCTCGACAAAATCGAGACATCTCGATTCTAAATCGAGACATCTTTTTCTTAGAAAAATAGAAATCCAATTTCTATCATCTGAAATTGAGTCCTCTCAAGTTCAGGGCGAGACTTCTCGAACCCCGGAGTTTTTGGCACTTTTATTCTGATACTCTTTTCACAGCTTTACTCTGCACTCTGCCTATTTACATTTTTTTTAAGATTCTCCATTAACTTTAAAACATAAATATAAACAAGGAACCCCCCCCCCCATTTGGATTCAATAAAAATATCAGAAAAATTAAAATTATTAAGAATAAGATTCCAAAATTTGGGTTCAAGTTCAAATTTTTTGAAACTCAAAAATTTTAAAACTTTCTTTCTTCAGAATGATTAGATTCAAGGATCTCAATATTCATTAACAATCAATCTACGACTTACCAACATCTAAGGATCAATTATCAAAATATTTTATTTCAAGAAAATACATATTTTATATAGCTTTCCATACAAGTGCTAGCTTTTAGACTTAGAAAATTTTAGAACTTGAAATGATAGATAGTCACAATTGATGCTCAAATAGTCTCAACAAACTATTACACCCACTAATATTACTTTGAATATCTTTCAAGATATCAATATTACACAAAGTTGAATAAAAATCTTTTAATTCACTATTTTCTTGGTCTAGGATGTTACATTTTAAGAGATTTTTGAGTGGTTTTTGGCCCATTTGATCGACATCCAATGATTAGAATAATCCTGGGTTTCAATTTGACTAGTTTCAGGACTTTTAATCTTGTTTTCAATAGGATTCCTTGCAGCTCTCACCTCTTTACTCCATAAAAAGCCTATTGCTACTAAGAGTCACATACAAAGAGCTGGGAACAAAGAATAAACAGGGGGAAAATAGAGAGAAGTAAAGAGACAAGAGGAAGAGAAATAGAGAGAAGAGAGAGCTTTTCTTTTTGTTTTTCTTACTTTATTTATTTTATTTTCTTTCTTCCTTCTTCGTGGTTGATCTTTGACATCCAATACATCGATCAAGCGGCTCTTCCTTTTCATCAAATTCTCCACGTCAAGAGCAATGGACAACAAAATTCAACAACAAGCAAAATTTTTATTTGGATTTTCTATGCCTTTTGTTTTAACTACTATTTTTATTCTTTTGATCATGAACTAAATTTCTTTTACTAAGGCTAGGTGTAGCCACTCTTTTGATACAATATTTCATATGATTTGATTTTAATTTTAAGTTTTATTCATGAATAATATATAAATCTATTCTTAATGCTTTTAGATTACTGGCCATCTTCTAACTAATTTGATGGACATAGATAATATGGATAAGTACGTCTATGTCGATTCTTCTTAATTTATATATCTTGTATCTTGAATCAATTTAAGATTCTTGCGTATTAAAAAATTTTAGTGCACTTTGGATGCAGCATATTTTAATTAGAGGTTTCATAAAACTTAAAGCATCAGTATTTATTTAAATTATGCCTGGACCAAAGGATAGTTAATAAATATTGATAGTTTTGCTACGTCTAGACCAAAGGATAGTGAATATCCCAAAAAACTCCACCATCACATGAAATAAAATTAACCTAATTATCTAAATATTGTATTGACTAAGTTGGTGAAGTGATTGCATTAGTAACCTATTGCTCTTGAATCAAACCCTAAAAATTATACACTCTCTATCTGCTTACAATTTGTTAATTTATTTCTTTATTTCATCTTATTTTTTTAATTCTTTTAAATCAATTTTTTAAATAAAGCTTAGGAAAGAATATTTTTAGTACTTATTTTTCAATCCTCTAGGGATGATTCTCTACTAACACACTTTATTACTTGATCGACCGGTGCACTTGACATAGTGATAGATTTGCACGCATCAAGTTTTTGGCACTATTGTCGAGGATTGTATCTAAAATAATATTGAAATCTCGATCCTTGCTTTATTTTAGAATTTTATTTTTAATTTTTATCCTTATTTTTATTTTTACTTTTTAGGTTTGTGTTTAGTGCATGACATGTACTAGACAAAGTGGTTTAGAACCTTTTGACCCAGAAATAGAGAGGACCATCAGAAGACTATAACAAGAAAAAAACATGATAGCTGAAGACCCTAACGACATCAATATGAAAGTAGATATGGCGATAGAGGGAGACAAGAAGCTATTAAAGTGGCACATCATCGATTAAATGATTATATCATACCATTAGTTGCCGACACAACTTTGACCATCAGGAGACCGCCCATACGAGCAAACAACTTTGAAATAAAATTGACGATGATCCAGATGATCCAATCAACTATCCAATTTGGTGGACACATGCATGATGATTCGAATGCCCATATTTCTAATTTTCTAAAACTTTATGATACTTTTAAAATTAATGGGGTGTCGGATGATGCTATTAGATTAAGATATTTTTCTTTTTCTTTACAGAACAAAGCTAAATGTTGGCTTCATTCTATTCCTATAGGTTCTATTACTACATGGAATGTCCTAGCTCAGAAATTCTTGGCTAAATACTTTCCACCTTCTGAAATTGCAAAGAAGCATAGCGATATTACTTCTTTTATGCAAATGGATATGGAGACACTATATGAGGCTTAGGAGCATTTCAAGGAACTGCTTAGAAGATGTCCACATCATCAATTACCTATTTGGTCTTAGGTACAAACTTTTTACAATAGTTTATCTTCTATAAATCATTCTATGATTGATGTAACAACAGGAGGTACCATTAATCAAAAAATAAAGGAAGAAGCCTTTGATCTGATCGATGAGATGGCATCAAATAGCTTTCAGTGGCAAATAGAATGCATGATGTCGAGAAAATCAGCAGTTGTGCAGGGAGTAGATTGCGTTCCAACCTTACTATCTGAAATTGCCATCCTTAGAGCTGAAGTCAAAAATATGAAGGGAGCAGCTATGTATGTTTAGAGCATCACTTGTGACTTATGTAGAGGAAGACATGATACAAGCAACTACCAGACAGATAATCCATTTGCTAAAACCACTGACACAACTAATTATATTGATAATTTTTTTAGGTCACAGCAAAACAATCCCTACTCTAACATATATAATGAAGGATGGAGGCAGCATCCAACTTTTTTATGGAGTAATAAAAATATAGCACAACAGCCACCCCCAAGATTCCAAGCACCTGAGAAGAAGCCTGACATATAGGAGCTAATGGTTAAATTTATGCAAAATCAAGAAGCGGCTATGCAAAATCTAGAAACCAAGCTTAGGTAGGACCAAGCAGCAGTAATTCGAAACTTGGAGATGTATGTTGGTCAAATGGCCAAGATAAACTCCAAGAGACCACAGGAATCCTTATCCAGCAATATGGAGACCAATCCAAGGGAGCAAATCAATGCTATGACATTGAGAAGTGGTAAAGAGCTAGAGGAGCCACATCAAAAGAAAAAGATCGAAGAAGAAACTATAAATAAGGATCAGCCAGCTAAAGTTCATCAGTCACCTAAACAACCAACAGAAGGATGGTCTCTGGGCATTAAATTTGCTGATCCAAATATGAAGCCTTATATGCCACCACTACCATTCCTAGAGAGATAGATGCAGCATCAAGATAAGAAACTTTTTAACTTTTTAGTATTTTAAAGAATTTATATATTAATATTTTTTTTGTAAATGCTATCACTTAGATACTCAAATATGCCAAATTTTTTAAAAAAATTCTAACAAATAAGAAGAAGCTAAAAGAGTATAAGATAGTCAATTTAAATGAAGAATGCTCAGCTATACTTCAATATAAATTATGATAAAAGCTAAAGGATCCAGAAAGTTTTACTATCCCTTGCATTATTAGTAATTTAAATTTTGATTAAGTTTTATATGATTTAGAAGCAAGTATCAATCTCTTGCCTTTTTCTATTTTCAGAAAGTTTGGTCTTGGAGAACCAAAGCCTACCACTATCACTCTTTAGCTTGTTGATAAATTCATTAAATATCCAAGAGGTATAGTGGAGGATGTCTTGGTAAAGATAAACAAATTGATTTTTTCTATTGATTTTATTATTCTAGACATGCAAGAATACTATGATGTGTTAGATGTGTGCTCTAGAAGCCAAATTAGCTAACACTTGTAATATACTTCAAAGGTAATTTTATAATTTTTATTATAAATTTATAAAAAAATTATTTTCTATCATAGTGTGTATTTAAATTATCTGTGATACATCTTTTGAGTTAATGATAATGATAGTTCATATTTTCAAGAGTTGAAAATTTAAGACATGAATTTTCATAATTAACTCATAAACTGCTTTCGACCGTAGGATCATTACAAGGTTGGTGGTTGATTCGAAAGATTGGTATACGATCGCTTTCTTAGGATAGATGTATCTTGAGTCTATGGTGTGAAGACAATGGAGCGAGAGTACAGGTACTCATTAAAGAATGAGGGTACTGAGTGTGACCACCTCGAGTAGTCATAAGAAAGTCTACCTTCTCATCAATGACTGACTCGATACTACAGTGGTATGTTTGATTCTTTGACCTGAGGTGCATCGGTAATTCACCTTGAGGGTGTTATAGTTTGACTACACCATAACTCAATCTCATAGTCATTTAGAATCTTGAGGTGTATGTTGGCCATAGCATGTTCATTGTAGGAATTGGATTGCGCCAATAGGGGATCTATCTACCTCTGTAGATGAGGAGTAGCCCTATGATAACCATGAGATTGAGTCCATAATCCCATGGCCATGGCAGTATGAATATGATAGAAAGAGTTTCTATTAGGATTTCACATAGGACTCAAATTGAATGATTAATTCATATGATTGATATCGGGTTTGATGAGTTCACCTTAACCCTAATCCAATCAAGGCTTAAGATAGAAGAACCCAATCACATAGGTAGCTGCATCGAGAGATTTACTTTCAGTTCTGATGGATTGTCACCATATACTGCTAGGTGTCACTAGTAGATTTTGAGAGCAATTAGAATGATTTAGATGATCGATCATTTTAATTGTATGAATTAGAAAAGTTCTCTGATCCATCGAAAGATATTTTGATGATGTCGATGATAGAGATCACGATATATCTCAGTACCATATGGAACTGAACCTAACTAGGTCATATAAATAAGAGTTTGGGACTGGATGTCATCAATTGGACTAACCAAGTTTAATTGATTTGGATTAGATCCGATTAGGTTCAAAAAAATTATGCTAGCACATGATTGAGCCTAACATCCTCATTTTGTAATCACTTAGGTTCGTCTCAACTGAACGAAATTTATTTAGACTCACTCAAAAATCTTGTCTTAGTCTAACTGGAGCTTGATTAGATTAAAAAAGGATTATCTTAATTTATTAGATGGATTTAAAACAACACCTGCTAATTCCAATCATCTGTTATTTTTTATTTTTGGACATAGGTTAATTGTTGACCCTGGACACCTGGACATGGGGATATGTGTCATGTGCCTATAGGAGAGCATCTGGGGCTCTTGTCCTCCTACTAAATGATGCAAGAGAGAGGGTCCAAGCCACCCTAGGCATGCACCCCATGTGGATAAGAGATGGAGTCCCATATAGATGGGACTCCAAGGTGTTTTGATAGGTTTAGATACCTAGGTGCCAAATAGATTAGGTTTATGCAGTTTACGTGCCACCTATGTGGATTTTAGAGGGGCTCTCATTTGATTAGATTAGATGACATCATCCTATCAGTCAGTTTTAGATCTAATTGAATGAAGGCCTCTGATTGACTGGGATGATATGGCACTGCATGGCACAGTTAGGTCTATTTAAACCCTGTCTACTCCTAGGGTTTGTGTGCTTCTCCCATTCTCTATGCCGTAAGGCTGCCCACATATATTCCATGCCATCTTCTAATCCTCTCTCTCTCATCTCCATGCCCAAGGAGTTAGGCATAGGTTCAAGTGTGATCCAAGGAAGAAAGGCGCCCAGATCAGGAAGAAAACATCACTACTGAAAGAGACGACTGCTGCCTCTTTAAAAGAATTTTGAAGAACTTCAAGATCAAATTCAGATCTAATTTTTGAAGAATAGATTCAAAAGGAGAAGATCTTTAGATCCTATCCGAGTGGATACCGATAGAGACCAGGTGCTTGCGTGGCTCCTTCTAGAACCTTAGGATAGATCAGAATCATCATAGGATAATTTAATTATCCAAATACAAGGTATGAAATTAAATTAGATTTAATTTTATTTTTGATCTTAATATTAGATCTTAAAGGATCAGATCTGAGATGTCTCAAATCTGATTATGATCTGAGAAAAAAAAATTTGAAATATTTTTTCAGATCTAATCAGATCTGAATGATCCTATATCAAAAAATAGGATTTTTCCTTTATGATGTACCTCTTATCTTAGGAAGATCCATTTTAGCTATTGAAGGAGCTTTAATAGATGTTCAATAAAAAAAATTAATTCTTAAAGTCCAAGATGAACGAGTTACTTTTAATGTTTTTAAAGCTATTAAACATTCCAATAATAACCAAACTTTTTTTCGAATTGATGATATTAACAAATTAGTACATGAGTATTTTCTAGAAAATAGGTTTGAGGACCCTATTGAAGCTTGCATTGTCCAATCACAACAGGATTCAGCTGGAGATAAAAGGCAAACAAAGTGCATAAGATTATTGGAGGCCAGGCCATGTATTCTACGCATATACAGACTATGATTTGAAGAATTACATAGATCATCTTCTCTTCTCCCAAAGCCATCAATTGAAGAGCCACCTACTCTTGAACTTAAATCTCTTCCTTCTCATTTAAAATATATTTTCATAGAAGGTTCTTTGCACTTACCTATTATTATTTCTTCTTTCTTGTCAGGTTTAATGGAAGAAAAGTTATTGAGAGTACTAAAGGAACACTAGAAGGCATTTGGATGGACCATAGCAGACATCAAAGAAATTAGTCGCTCAGTTAGTATGCACAAAATTCTCATGGAGGATAATTATGAGCCTACGGTCCAACTCCAAAGAAGACTCAACCCAAAGATGCAAGAGGTGGTCAAAAGGGAGATAATCAAGCTACTTGATATAGATATTATTTATCCTATCTAAGATAGTTCATGGGTGAGTCCTATTCAAGTAGTTTCTAAGAAAGATGGGATTACTATAGTTTAAAATGATAACAATGAATTAATTTTTACTAGGACTGTTACTGGGTGGAGAGTATGCATGGATTATAGAAAATTAAATGATGCAACTAGAAAAGATTATTATCCTCTCCCATTCATAGATCAAATGTTAGAGAGATTAGCTGGGCATGATTTTTATTGCTTTCTAAATGGTTATTCTAGTTATAATCAAATTGCCATAGCACCTCAGAATCAAGAGAAAACTACTTTTACATGTCCTTATGGTACATTTGCTTTTAGAAGAATGCTGTTTGGTTTATGTAATGCACCTGCTACTTTTTAACGATCATGATGGCTATTTTTCATGATATGATTGAGGATTTTCTTAAGATTTTTATGGATGAATTTTCTATCTTTGGGTCTACATTTGATAAATGCCTACATAACTTATCTCTTATTTTACAATGATGCGAGGATACTAATCTTGTCTTAAATTAGGAGAAGTATCATCTGATGGTACAGGAAGGCATAGTGCTAGATCATAAGATCTCATATAAAGGGATTGAAGTGGATAGAACTAAAATTGAGGTAATCGAAAAGTTGCCTATACCGACCTCAACTATTAGGAGCTTCTTAGGGCATGCTCCATCAATTTATAAAGGACTTCTCCCTAATTTCTAGACCTCTATCAAATTTGTTATGTAAAGATGTCTCCTTTCATTTTTCTAATGAGTGTTTACAGGCATACAACACCCTCAAGGAGAAGTTGGTCACACCACCTATTATGGTAGCACTAGATTGGTCCCTACCTTTTAAGTTGATGTGTGATGCTAGTGACACAGCCATGGGAGCAGTAACTGGTCAAAGAAAGGATAAGATTTTTCAAACTAGATAC
The DNA here is from genome assembly GCA_006176705.1 of Cocos nucifera. NCBI lineage: Eukaryota > Viridiplantae > Streptophyta > Magnoliopsida > Arecales > Arecaceae > Cocos > Cocos nucifera. Next base: position 120,451 of record QRFJ01002699.1, read on the forward strand.
TTTGCCAGCCGCACTTTGACAGAAGCCCAATAAAAATATGTAACCATAGAAAAGGAGCTTCTAGTAGTAGTATTTACATTAGATAAATTTCATTCTTATCTTATTTTATCCAAAGTTATTGCATACATTGACCATACAGCTCTGAAGTATCTCATTGCTAAGAAAGATGCAAAACCCAGATTAATCAGATGGATTCTTTTGCTACAAGAGTATGATTTGGTGATTAAGGACAAGAATGGCATAAAGAATTCAGTTGCTGACCATCTTTCTAGACTGGAAAATATCATAGAAAAGAAAATAGATATTTTCCATATTAAGGAGGAATTTTCAGATAAGCACATCTATGCTATATTAGGTGGAACATTTTCATGGTATGCTGATATTGTTAACTACTTAGTTGGTAAGGTTCTTCCACTTGGTCTTTCTTTTCCACAAAAGAAGAGGTTCTTATCTATTGCCAAATACTATTTTTGGGATGAACCCTTCTTGTATAAGTGTTGTGCAAACCAAGTCATTAGAAGATGTGTTCTAGAGGAAGAGATGGAGAAAATTCTGCACCATCGTCATTACCGGGAGGTAGGAGGACATTTCGGCCCAACTAGGATAGCTTATAAGATTTTTCATTCAAATTTTTATTGGCCCTCTCTATTTAAAGATGCTCACTTTTATGTATCTTAATGTGACCACTGTCAAAGAACTGAAAATCTCTCTAGGAGGCATGAAATGTCTTTAAACAATATTCTTGTATATGAAATTTTTGTTGCTTGGGGTATTGATTTTATGGAACCTTTTTCTAGTTCTTTTTCAAATCAATATATACTTGTGGCTATAGATTATATTTCAAAATGGGTAGAAGCAGTAGCTGTTCCAACTAATAATGCTAAGGTAGTTGTTAAATTTTCGAAAAAGCATATTTTTATACATTTGGCACTCCTAGAGCAATCATTAGTGATTGAGGTACACACTTTTATAATAAATAATTTGAAAATCTATTAAGCAAAATATGGTGTCACTCACAAAATAGCCACCCCATATCATCCACAAATTAGCGGTCAAGTAGAGGTGTCTAATAGAGAATTAAAAAAAATTTTAGAAAAGATTGTAAGTGCATATAGAAAAGATTGGTCATTAAAATTAAATGATGCATTGTAGGTATATAGGACTGCATATAAAATACCTATTGGTATGTCCCCATATAGGCTACTCTTTGGTAAAGCATGTCACCTCCCTAATGAGCTAGAATATAAAGCACATTGGGAAATAAAAATCCTTAATTTTGATATTCAACATGCAGGAAAAAATAGGTTGATGCAATTGAATGAGATGGATGAATTTCGCCATGATGCCTATGAGAATGCCAGGATCTATAAACAACATACTAAAAAATAGCATAATAACCATATTGTAAAAAGAGAATTCCATGAGGGACAATAAGTTCTCCTGTATAGTTCATGACTACTTTTATTTTCAGAAAAGCTAAAATCAAGATGGACAGGTCGTTATACAATTACTAAGGTATTTCCATATGGAGTAGTAGAGATCTTTGATGAATCAAAAGGTACCTTCAAGGTAAATGGTCACAGGTTGAAATATTACATTGGCAGAAGTTTTGAGAAGGAGAAGGAAGCCCTCTAATTGCAAGATGCAACCTAGAGCTTCAAGAAAGTCAAGTTGAAGACTATAAATCAGAACTACTAGATAGGTAATTTTTTTTCTTAGTTTTGATCCTTTTCTTTCATTTTTTCATAGTTTCTTGTTGCTCTTTTATTGCTTTGATGTGTATTTTCAATTTTGTAGAGAAAAATCAATGAGAGCTCAAGCCAAATTTTAAAGCTTCAAAGAATCAATCTGGACCGATAGTACAAGTGTATTCTTTCCTTTCTCTTATAGCATCTTTACTTTTTCTTTTTCCATTAGGACAATGTAGAATAAGTTGAGAGATAGAAATTTTTTTTAAAAAAATAAAATTTTTAAAAATTAAATTTGAGAAAAAAATTTAATTAACCATATGTGAAGAAAGAAAATCTTGAGCATGATAGACTAGAAAAAGTAAGAAAAGTTAGAAGTATTTGCTAATGAATGTAGCGAGTTAAAGAAGTAGATTAATTGGTCAGACTTTTAGCAACCTACTTAGGTCACCTAAAGATTATTAGCACTCCTAATTGCACATGCACACTAACAAGACAAAGTAGGTATTGATTAAAAGGCCAATTGAGGATTTAATTATCATTAAAAATTAGTGGTTAATATACATTCCAGTCAAAGAAACTTGAATTTAAGAAAAGAGCTACCTATCTAAAATAAAAGTACAAAAGATAGAGTATATGTGGATTGCCCAAAGCTTAGTAACTTGGTCTCTAAACCTTGGTCAAGTGTGGAGGGTCACATCAAATGGTGGAGGAAAGGCCATGATGCTTAGCAAAAAACAAGAGAGAAAAAAAGAAAAAAAAAGAGGCAGCATGAAAGCTACCTTAATTCATGAGGTTAACTTGGGAGTGTATAGAAAATTAACCAAAATAGGTGATAAGAGAAGATACTTTTGACCTTTAAGTTAGTACCAAAATGCTAAGTTAGTCATCATGAACATAAGTGCTGTAGATCTTTAGATGTACATTATGAAAGTTTCTAATTATACTGACTACAAAATTTGCTTCTAAAGCTCAATGCTTAGTTAGTGATGCTTTATAAACATTTTGACCTTCAGCCCTAGCTCTATTTTTATGATGGATGATCTTATTAAAATATGGTGATCAATAAATATTAAATAATACATTGCTAAGGGACTAGCAATGACTAAGTTGGGGCGTGTGATAAGAGCTAAAAATATACTAATAAAAATATTATATTATTAAATAATTTATTTTATATTTAAAAAATTAATATTTTTATTTATCTTATGTAGGAAAAAAGGTCAGCAATATGAAAATCTTAATTTTTTGATTCAAACAAAATAAATTTCAAGCAAAACGGATTTCAAATGATTCCGAAATCAATTTCAAAGAAAAAGAAAAAATATAAAATTTAAAGCTGGTCGGTCCAAACCAAACTGATTTAAAAAACTAACTCAGCCGGCCTGGCTCGATCACCCATAAAAGAACTGACCACCCAACCCTCCTAACATCACAATGACATCAGGAAACCATGCGGCTCATGGTGAGCCGCTATAGTAACTCATCCAGGGGCAATATCGAGAATTCACACAGAGGCACACAATCTGATTGGAGGAAGAAAGCAGCGGTCTATGCTGAGCCTAGCTCGCATGCGGTCTACCCAGGATGAGGGTCAGATCCAACAACTGCTATCACTTGGTTTTGATCCAATGGCTGATAATGAGGCACTGACGGATGGCTGATCTTCCTCTCGATGAAGATTCGACGATCAGCATGAGATCCCGATTTTAACTAAGACTTTGAAGCCTCCTGTGCGTTGGCGGACATCCCAGATTCAATCATCAATGGAGATCTAACGGTCACAATGAAATTCGACTAGATTTAGGAGATTTTAATGGATTTTTTAGCAGTTTTTGGCCCATTTGATTGACATCCAACCAGCAGAATAATTCAAGATTTCAATTTGACTAGTTTCAGGAATTTTAACCTTGTTTTCAATAGGATTCCTTGCAGCTCTCACCTCTTTATTCTATAAATAGCCTGCTGCTATCGATAGTCAGAGAAAGAGAGCTGGGAACAGAGAATAAATAAGGGGAAAACAAAGAGAAATAGAGAGAGAAGAGGGAGAGAAATAGAGAGAATAGAGAGATTTTCTTTTTCTTTTTCTTTCTTTATTTATTTTCTTTTCTTTCTTCCTTCTTCACAGTTCATCTTCAACATCTAGTACATCGATGAAGTGGCTCTTCCTCTTCATCAAATTCTCCACGCCAAGAGTAACGGACGACAAAATTTAGCAACAAGCAAAATTTTTGTTTAGATTTTCTATGCTTTTTATTTTAATTATTGTTTTTCTTCTTCTGATCATGAACTAATTTTTTTTTACTAAGACTAAGATGTAGCCATTCTTTTGATACAATATTTAGTATGATTTGATTTTAATTTTAAATTTATTCATGAGGAGTATATAAATATATTCTTAATGCTTTTAGATTACTAGCCATTTTCTAATTAATTTGATGGGCATAGATGATACAAACCAAGTACGTCTATGTCGATTCTTCTTGATTTATATATGCTATATCTTGAATCGATTTAAGATTTTTATGCATGCAAAAATTTTAGTGCGCTTTGGATGCAGCATATTTTAATTAAAGGATTTCATAAAACTTAAAGCATCAGTATTTATTTAAATTATGCCTGGACCAAAGGGTAGTTAATAAATATTGATAGTTTTGCTATGCCTGGATCAAAGGATAGTGAATATCCTAGAAAACTCCACCATTACATGAAACAAAATTAACCTAATTACCTGAATATTGTATCGACTGAGTTGGCAAATCAATTACCTTAGTAACCTATTTCTCTTGAATGAAATCCTAAAAATTATACGCTCTTTATATCCTTACAATTTATTAATTTATTTCTTTATTTCTTCTTTTTTTTAATTCTCTTATATCGATTTTCTAAATTAAGCTTAGAAAAGAATATTTTCAGTACTTATTTTTCAATCCTCTAGGAATGATACTCTACTCGTACATTTTATTATCTGATCGACTGATGTACATGCCATAGCCACGCATCAGGTAGGAATAGTTTTAGAAAAAACTCTATTCAATAAGTATATTATGGTCATTAGACTATCCCTAAAGAAATTTAGAAGGATCCATAAAGCTCATCATGGATTAGACCATATCTAATAGGGTCCGATTTCTTCATTCTAAAACTCTATTGAGTTGAGACATTCCAGGTGGAGTCCATTGAGAGACTATGCCATTTTTCTTAAGATAGCCTAGGAATTCCTGACTAAGATATTCACCTCCTCGATCTGATCGAAGAATCTTAATGGACTTTTTGATTTGTTTTTCTACTCCATGTCTGAATTTCTTAAACTTTTTAGAAGCTTCAGACTTATGTCGCATCAAATATACAAACCCATATCAAGATAAATTATCGATAAAGATGATGAAGTAGACATAATTGCCTCTGACTGGCAAATCAAATGGGCTGCACACTTTCTTATGCACTAGGGCAAGTAGGTCTGTGGCCTTTTTCTCATGTCGTACAAAAGAAACTTGGTCATTTTGCCATGAAGGTATGATTCACAAATCGGATATGACTCGAAAGTCAGTGGACCCATTAGCCCAGATTTCTCCAATTTGTTAATCCTATCTTTCGCTATATGACCTAGCCTAAGGTGCCATTGATACCTATCATTTAGACTATCCCTTGGTCACTTTAGTCATATGGCATTCACATTTTGCTCGATATTAAACATAGATACATCAATATGCAACTGATAGAGATCATTAATTAAGAAACCACTTGCAATTTTATTTCTTTCAAAAAGAATAGTACAGTGGTCCTTAAGAAAGCTAATTACATAACCTTTCCATGCTAAACAAGAAACAGAAATCAAATTTCTACTTACTGTAGGAACATAAAAATAGTCCTTAAGTACTAAATCTAAACCAAATGGTAATCGTAGAGGGTAGGTTTCCACGACCACAGCAGTAATTCTTGCTCCATTTTTGATGTGCAGGATCATCTCACCATCCCTCAGCCTCTTGCTCTTCTCAAGATCCTGCATGAAGGTACATATGTGAGCACTCAAATCAGAGTCAAGCACCCAACTGCATGCAGCAAAAACCATTAGATTAGATTCTATTAGAGCGTAACTCTAAAAGGACTTGCCTCCTTGTTCTTTAGGCTGGCCAGATATAAAGGATAGTTTCACTTCCAATGGCCGTCTGTGTTGCAATGAAAATATTTTTCTTTATCGGTGACCTTCTTCTTCGGCTCTTCCTTCTTTTTCTTCTTTCTCCGTTCTATCTTCTACTTCTTCACAGACTTCTTCTTCTTTTCAAAAGACTTTCTTTTGGAGGAAGTCCACTCCACAGCAAACACTGAGTCCTTTGAAACTTTTAGAGAAAGCTTAGCAGTAACCAGCATATTTATGGGTTCAGCCAAGGTATATTGTAGCTTATGCATATGGAAGCTCATGATGAACTATCTATTTGCATCAGTCAAGGACTACAAGATCACATCAATTTAAAAGTCCCTGTCCAACTTGACATCGAGCTTCTTAAGCTCTTCTAAGTCCTTGATCATCATCAAACAATGATCTTGGACTGACTGCTCAACATGCATTTGTGGATTAAAATGTCTTCTTGTGACTTGATACTTGGCTGTGCAACTCTCTTCACCAAATAACTCTTATAGGTGAGCCAATATTTGGCGAGCAGTCTTGATGTCTTCATGTTAGCACTGAAGCTCGTCAGACATCGAGCCCAATATGTAGTACCTAACTTTATTATCTTCATCCATCCATTTCTCTAGAGATGCTCTCTGATCAGCAAATGGATATGCTGGTAAGATGGCAGGGTCCTGGTCCAATATATGAGTCAGCTTTTTGGAATCTAAAATAACTTTGAAGTTCTGAAGCCAATCCTATAATTGGATCCGGTCAGTCTATGGGTATCTAGGATTCGAGCTAACAGGTTGGACGTAAATATTTTTCTATAGAGAGTTAAAGTTTCTAGTTAGACATTCTAATTAGACTTGACCAATTTATTTAGGATTTTTATTTTTAAACAAATTTGGCACCTACTATTTTCTTGGATCCCTACACTCTCTTAGCATAGATGTGAAAATCTCCGCAATCATTGATTTCTAGTGGGTGGTCCTATCCCACTCACTAGCTCACCACCTCACCTAACAGTTATTGATGATGGATCAACTTGATGGGTGGACAACTCTTATCCAATAATTCTCAAATCAAGGTGCACCCAAACTATTGTCGCAACATCCTAGCATCACCTAGCTTTGATACCAATTGTTGGAACATCAGTACTGCTCTAATACCAATTATTATGAACAAATCCTTGCTACTTGAAGATTGCGGAAATAGCAACAAGGATCCGAGGAAAGAGATGGCCATACTATGAAATCCTAGAAAATCCTAGGGCATGGAGAGGAGGGAGAGAAAGAGAGAGGAAGAGAGATATTTCAGAGAGAAAAGGCTTGTATTAATTTCATTCTTCTCTTAGTTTACAAAACTCAATACACAGTATATATATACCTAGTCAAATAAGACCTAACTAGAAAACTCTCCTAGCTAACCTAATGTGATGCACTTACCGAGCCTATGTACACCCATGTTTCCCTTGCACACATCCATTGGACTAATTCTAGCCCAATACTTAGGTTAGCCCCCTTAGGACCTTACAAACCAAGGCCCTAAGTCCCTAGGATTAAACCCAATCCTAGGCCAGAATATAATCAAAGTAATGTTTTGTTCGCCGCTCAAGTTGGCTTGGTCAGCAATCAGGCTGACTCGACATTGATGTCTCCTGCGAGAGCCCAAAACTGCACTCTTTGGTCTCTTGCTCGAGCCGACTGTCTTAGGGTTTGAGTCGGCTCAGCTCCCACTTGGGCTAGCAAGGGCACGAATCGAGCCAGCTCTTCCAGCATATCAGCCTGATACCCTTTCTAGACTTCTGCTCGAGCCGGCTATCTCATGGTTCAAGCTAGCTTGTCTAAAGCACTTGCTGACAGTCTTCGATGTCTAGTTCTATTCGCTCCTTGCACTCTTTCCATCTACTTCCAAGACTTGAAAGCACCATACCTAAGCTCACAATCTCCACGTTGATGCTCCCAAGTCCTTGTGAACTTAGCTCTATCCATCGCCCCATCAATACCATGCAATTATAAAAGCTATTCCATGGAAGTACCTTTATGAGCACATCAGCTGGATTTTTCTTAGTGTAAAGCTTCACCAGCTCCACCTCACCATCCTCCACTAGCTCTCTGATCCGATGGTATCTAATATCCATGTGCTTGGTCCTTGCATGATGCACAGAGTTTTGTGCGAGCAACAAAGCACTCTGGCTATCATAATGTATTCTGACAGCATCCTATGAGAATTTCATCTCCAGCGCCAAGCTCTTCAACCATAAAGCTTCCTTCGCTGCCTCTGTGATACTAATGTGCTCTGCTTCAATAGTGGACAAGGCCATAATTGGTTGTAAGCATGATCTCTATAAGATTGGACCTGCATACAAGTTGAATATAAAACCTGTAGTCGAACGCGAAGTGTCCACATCTTCACAAAAATCTGCATCTACAAATCTCCCTACTAGCCCTCGAGCCTCCTTGGATATATTAGGATGTTCCTCAGCACCTTCCCACTGACCATACTAGATGTCGATCCCAACTGAACCTACCATGTATCTGAACTACCCTTCAGTGCTCCAGTGCTCCTTTCCAAGTTGAACCATAAACCTGCTCTCCTAACTCATTGCATGGGTTAAATTTAGCCTACAACATACTATAGAGTATATGATACTTTCCACACTAGAAGCATATGAAACCTTTTCCATCTTCTAAACCTCCACTCAGTCTGTGGTAACATGGTCTTGGAGAGTCTGACATGCTCGACTAGTGGCAGCTCAGCCGGTTTGGCCTCCTTTATACTAAACCTCTCTAAGATCTTTTTGATGTATCCTTCCTGAGATAGATGCAGCAGCCTCTTAGTTCTATCTCTGATAATTTCTATACCAAGGATCTTCTTTGCAGGCCCCAAGTCTTTCATTTCAATCTCTCGAGATAAAGCTCCTTTCAACTCCTACATAACTTTCTTACTCTTACGTTCTATAGCATGTCATCTATATACAAGAGTAAGTATAACCAAAATCCATCTTTCGGAGAACTCAAATATACACACGAGTCATGATCACATTTGAAAAGATCAACACTTCTCATATATATGTCAAACCATTTGTACCACTGTCTAGAAGACTGTTTCAACCCATACAATGATTTCTTTAGTAAACGATCTCTCCCTCTGACCCAGGCTTTCTAAAGCCCTGTGGCTGCTCTATGTATATTCTCTCCTCCAAATCTCCATAGAAAAATGTTGTCTTAACATCCATTTGCTCTAGCTCTAAGTCATGAATAGCAACTATGCTCAACAACATCCTAATGGACGTATATCTAGCAACTGGAGAGAAGACTTTTGAGTAATCAATCGATTCTCTCTATGAGTATCCTTTGGCTACCAATCTAGTCTTGTACCTCACTCTACCTTGCTCTGAAGGTGCCTCTTTTTTGGTGAAAATCTATTTGAAGCCAATGGATCGAGCATCATCCGATAGATCCCCTAGCTGCCATGTTCGGTTCTTCCTGAGAGACTCCATCTCCTATATCATAGCCTGCATCCATGATTCTCAATCTGGACTCTCTATGGCCTCCTTAAAGCTCTTTGAATATCCATTGGTAGTGATGGAAAAATAAGAAATAGTCTCATCAATGCTATATTGCACTGATTTATGAACAGTACGCTTCAGCTTGTGCAGTGCCACTCCTCTTACGGTATCTTGCAAGTCTACTGCCTATGGCTATCTTTGCCCTAGGATAGATCACTCTTCATGCTGGTCCTCTATAAGTGTATCACCATGCCTACCTAACTCCACCTCAAACTAAACATGACTCAAGGTTGATGTTGAGGGCAAATCACCTATATTTGAGAGCTATCCCATGCTATCCTGTGTTGTCTTCACAACTTCATCTGCATTTTTCGATTTCAACACGATGCTTTTTTCATTAAATATCATATTCTGACTGACGACACACCTCAGAGAATGTGAATCCCATAGCAAGAAACCCTTCACACCTCAAGAAAATCCGATGAATATCATCTTCTATGACTTTGGGTCCAACTTGCTTCTATCGACTTCTTCTATCAAAGCATATGCAAGACAGCCGAACACCTTTAGGTGGCCAAGCTCCATCCTTTTTCCACTCCAGATAGCTTCTAAAAGTTCTCCATTCAATGTTCTATGGGGAGACCTGTTCAGAAGAAAAGATGCATAAATAAGAGCTTCACCCTAAAATGATTTGGGCAATGATGCTTATAGCCTCAAGCTTCTGGCCCTCTCTGTCAGTGTTCGATTCATCCTCTCCATGACACCGTTCTGCTGAGGGGTCATCTTCACTATGTAATAACATTTTATTCCATTTTTCTCATAGTATCTCTTGAATGCTAGCTTGGTGTATTCCCCTCCATTATCAGACCTCAAGCAATTCACTAGCTACCCTGTCTCCTTCTCCACCTCAGCTCTCGAGATTTTAAATCGGGCAAAAACATCTGACTTTTTCCTCATCAGATAGACCCATACCTTCTTAGAGAAGTCATCTATGAAGGTGACAAAATATCTCACTCCACCTCGAGATACAATAGGTGTTGGTCCCTATACATCCGAGTGAACAAGCTCCAAAACAATTTTACTTTGCTTGGTACTACTAGCAAATGTAACTCTATGTTGTTTGCCGTAGATACAAGGCTCATATCGGTCATCGCCTTCCTTTCTGAGTGCTAGAATCAAACCTCTCCTACTCAACTTTGTGAGCCTCCTATCGCTCAAGTGACCCATATGATAGTGCCACAACTTGTAGGCTAGCTACTCCTCCTATGCTACTATCCACCTCTGCACTATCTGTAACCACTGAGTCCTACATCCTGTATAGGTTGTTGCTCAGTCTTCTTCCTTTCATCACGACCAATGTAACCTTAAAAATTCTCAAACACCCACTGCCCGACTAACAACTAAAAGCATACCCTTGTCCTTCCAAGTAACCTAGGGATATCAAGTTTTTCTTTAGTTCTGGCACATGCCTCACATTGCTGAGTATCCGTATGACTCCATTATACAATCTCACTTTGATTGTTCCAACACCAGCAACTTTACATGGGTGATCATTTTCAACACTTACACTTCTTCCATTGGATCTCTCGTATGATGAGAACCACTCTTGATGTGTAGTGTAATGATGGAAACATGCTGAATCCAGTGTCCAGTCGCTATCCAACTCTATGACTTCATCTGATACTACCAGCATATCTTCTCCACTATCTTTAGATGATAGAGCACCACTCTCACTGGTCGATCCATCCTTAGAAGTGCCCTTCCCTTTTTCATTCTTCAAAAGTGGGCAATTTCTTCTAATATGATCAAATTACTGACACTTGTAACATTTCTAAGCCTTCTGATTTTCTCTAGAGTTTGATCTATCCTTAGATTTATCTTAAGTCCTCTCCTTAGGACTTTCTTGTCTCTCATTCATAAAAAGCACCTCAAAATTAGAGTTTTCTCTAACTACCCTCTCTTGCTGCATGTTGGACCTGAGAACTCCAACCACCTTCTCGAAGTTTAATGTCTCCTTTTCATACACTAGAGTAGTAACGAGACTATCATATGCTGCGGACAGTGAACACAATAATAGAAGAGCTCTATCTACCTCATCAAACTTCACATCAAGGCTCATAACATCCGAGCAAACTTGATTGAGCTTCTGATTGTGAGAAACTAGTCTCCTCCTTTGGGCATTCGCAAACTGTACAGCTGCTTCTTCAACCATAGCTTGTTTGTCATGTTCCTGCCCATATATGTGTTCTCCAGTTTCTGCCAAAGCCCCTTTGGTATGGTTTTCATGTTAATCTCTGGTAGAACTTCATCAACAAGACATATATGAATCATACTGAAGGCTATCTCTTTAAGTTTCTCCCACTCTTCAATAGAAATTTTTTTTCGATCTTTTGCGAGTCAAGACCTTGTAGATTCTATTCTGCACCAGTGGATCCTTCATCCTTTGCTACCAAAGACTGAAGTTACCCTTGCCATCAAATTTTCCAAAGTCTATCTTGTTGATACTCGATACCATCCCAATCGGATTCCAATAACCAAATACAAAAGAGAATAAACAGTGTTCGAAGGAATCTGTTCAGCACTTTGCCACAACCCTAGATGAAACTTTGTCCTTTCCTTCACCAGATCTAATAACAAGGCTCTGATACCAAATGTTGTCGCAATGTCCTGACAATTACCTAGCTCTGATATCAAATTGTTGGAACATCGGTACCACTCTAATACAAATTATTTCGAACAAATCCTTGCTAGTTGAAAATTGCAGAAATAGCAACAAGGATCCGAAGAAAGAGATGGCTATCCTGTGAAACCCAAGAAAATCCTATGGCATGGAGAAGAGGGTGAGAACGAGAGAGGAAGAAAGATATTTTAGAAAGAAATGGCTTGTATTGATTCCGTTCTTCTCTTAGTTTACAAAACTCAATACGTAGTATATATATACCTGGTCAAATAAGACCTAACCAAAAAACTTTCCTAGCTAATCTAATGTGATGCATTCACCAAACCCATGTACACCCATGTCTCCCATGCACACATCTATTGCACAAATCCCAGCCCAATCCTTAGGTTAGCCCCCTTAGGACCTTACAAACCAAGGCCCTAAGTCCCTAGGATTAAACTCAATCCCAGGCCAGAATAGAATCCACGTACTGTTCTGCTTGCTACTCGAGCTGGCTCAATCGTGCTCGAGCCAGCTCGATCAACAATCGAGCTAGCTCCATGGTGATGTCTCCTACTCGAGCCTGAAAAAACATTCTCTGATCTCCTGCTCGAGCCGGCTATCTTAGGGTTCGAGCCGGCTTGGCTCCCACTCGGGTTGGCTCGGGCATGAATTAAGCTAGCTCTTCCAGCGTATCAGTCTGATACCCTTTCTGGACTTTTGCTCGAGCCAGCTGTCTCAGGGTTCGAGCCAGCTCGTTTGAAGCACTTGCTGACAGTCTTTGATGTCTGGTTCCATTCGCTCCTTGCTCTCTTTCCACCTGCTTTCAAGACTTGAGAGCACTATACCTGAGCTTACACAAACTTGATCTCTAATTCATGAAGCTCACCATGCCCGAAATATTGCTCCACTCTTTAGTTAAGTCAAACTTGCCATTTGTATGAATTGGATTTCTGATTAGATCCCTCACTGTATCTAAAATATTGAGCCCATTCCATCCTCCAACCCATAGCATCCAATGCTTAATAGATGTAGTTATGTCTTTCCAATGCAATTGAGCCACTGTAACTAGTCAAGAATAATCAACCGCAGAAAGTGCCCATACATCTACAATGGTGGAAGATCTATGACTTAATATTTTCTTAGGAAGATTAGATTTAGGTCTTTTAGAGTTGACTTGACTTAGTTAAAACAATTATGACTAACCAAGTGGTGTGGGTTAGCTTGAATTATTAGCCACCTCAAATCAAATCTGGATCGACCCAAATAGCTAGGTAAGTGAGACCAGTAGAAGGGATATGCCATTAACTCGACAAAAATACATTCAGATCGAGTAGCTCCCAATTAAAAATCAGTCGATCGTATCTGCCAAATTTACCTTAGATACCAAATTATTGAACCAAAATTGATTGGGTTAGCCTACAATCTAGGTTTAAACCTTGGAGCCAAATTAGGTTTTAACTTGATTGACTACATGTGACTGTGAGTCAATTTTGACCCAGACTTACAACTATTGGGTCGGTTAATTCTAGGCACTCTTGATTCGATCTAACCAACTCTTGATTCGGTTTGATCAACTTCTTGACCTTATCAAGCTACCAACATCCGAGCCAAATTTTATGAAGGTATCTTAGATTTAAAAATTTATAATTTTAGATCAATTGATTTTATAATCTTAATTCTTAATTAAGTTTGGATTCATAAACAAAACATGCATAAAAAATCTTAGGATTTTAGGATCTAGAGTTTTGCAGAAAAGTAAGTTTTGATTTTTAATTAAGAATAGACAAGCAGCACCCCTACATGCCATAAGAGAACCCCATCAAATAGGAAGAGAAATCCTTTAAACCCTTCTTTCTTTTATGATCGAACGGCTAAGGAGAATGTCTTAATCAGAAATTAACAATTATACTACAAAACATTTAGATCTATAACATATATCGCATATAAAATTACAGATCTAACTATGCATGCTTTGTATACATCTCATGTATCAAAATTTAATTAACATATGCATGTTTCCAAATCTGATATATCTGATATAACATCTAAAAAATAAAATTTTAAATGATCATATCACATAAAATTCTATTCTAGATAATACATAGAACAATTGTATAAAGCTAGTCTAGACATGCATGATATATATCTCATATATTAATTTAAATTTTAATCTTTTGTTTTCAGATCTGATTATAACTCTTACAACAACTGAAAACAAAAATCTAACAAAAATCTAATTGATCATATCAAAAAGAAATTTATTCTAGACTATACATAGAATAATTCTACAAACCTACTCTAGCCATGCATCTCATACATCATCATATATCAGCATAAACATGAAATTTCTAATTAATCTATTTATTTCAAATCTGATCATATCTAATATGACATCTAAAATCATTAAATCAGATCAAAAATAAAATAAAAATTAAATCAAAATCTGATCTGAAAAACTACAAATGCAGCTCTGATAACAGTTGAAGGAAAAACCTAGTTTTCCGCCATAGGATTGATCTGATCTGATCAGATCTATAAAAAAATTTTAAAAATTTTTTATAAGTTTTTTATTAGATCTAAGAGTTCTCGGATCTAATCCTAATGATCTAATATTAAAAATAAAAATTTAAATAAATTAGCATCAACTATTATTACCTGTTCAGGGCAGACAATTATCCTGATGATAATCTGCGAAAGCCTAAGGTCCTGGATCAAGCCATGCATGCGCCTGGCCTCTTTCAGAGTTCACTCTATTGAGAAACCATGGTACCGCTCTGATACCATGATGTGAAAGCTCCTGATCTTTAGCATGGATCTGAAGAAACCTATGATGTTTTCTATGGGCAGAAACCATCGATCTTCGTCTAGATCTGTGATGGGGTGCCTCCTTTCTTGGGCTTGAGGGAGGCACCCCCTCTCTCTAGGGCTTCATCAGAAATCCTGGGGTGGCAACACTAGAGAGAAGAGAGAAGAGAGATTGAGGGAGAAAAGATCTATGTTTCAATGCATAATGAAACACTTATACATCCTATGTATTTAACATAGCTATTAGGCCCGACCAAAAACTCACGTGGCTAATCCAATACATGAAAGCACTCATCGAGCCCATGTACATATATCTCACATGCTCTCTTCCACTGGATCTAAACCTGATTCATACATGAGTTAGCCCCTTTAAGACCTTATTGGTCCATACCTTAAGACCCTAGGATAAAAAGCTATCCTAGACCTAAATAGAAAACCTCATCCAGTTTTGTTCGCCATCATCGAGCTGGCTCACTCAGAAGCCAATCTGGCTTGACTGCATCTCATCCAAACCTTATCTCCTATCTACCTTAGATAGCCGACTCGACTGTGCCCTGAGCTGGCTCAATCTCAGCCTTAGTCGGCTCAACTATATATCCGAGCAAGCCTGCCTGTGTGTCAGCATCTTGTCTTGATTGATTCTTCTCTTGGCTCTGATCCTTTGCTCATCCTTGTGTCCCAAGTCTCAAGAGCACCTACCAAGCTCCTCAAGGTCCTCACACCTGAACCTTGAGTTTGTGCAGGGCTACACGCCACCTTCACCTAGGACAACTCCTATCCTAGCTTTAGGACTGACACTCATCCTAGTATCCCAAAGCCAACACCCTGACTCATCCTATGTTCTCCCAAGGCTTGGGTGCACCACAAATCCTCACAATCTCCACCTTGGTGCTCCCAGTCTTGGCAAACCCTAGCAATGCTCTCCTGCACGATCCTACTATCGCTACGCACGCTGACAGCCTCTTGTACAAATATCACCTCCACCAATCCTCTTCAGCTACTGTGCATCCTTTGAGATCTTTGGGATGACTGTCTATACTGCCGAAGACCTTGGCTTGCTTCTATGCACCATCCTAAAAATTGTAGGCACCCTTCTGCTTGGTAGCTACATCAGTTATCCTAGAATTCTTAGAGACAATCCTAGGTCGGCACCTGCTACATACCCTGACACGGTCTCCTCAGAACATTGCCAATCTTTTCCGCACATACTGTTCCACATGAAACTGTGCATCTCTGGCATTGATGCTAGGATATTGGTCCTCCTGCACTCCACTCTAAACTCGTGTCATATCTCTCTCTGCTTGTGTAGCCACCTCTGTCCAGTGCTCCATCTAAAATCAAAGTTCTCTTGATGCCATAGAAGCTGACTCTGTAACTAAGACTCTCGAGACCAACCACCCAACGCTGCAACTCGAACACCATTGCTGCACCTCAAACACCATCATTGTCCCTTAGGACCCTCCGCACTCTACGGACCCCTCTGAAGCCATCTTGGATACCTCTACAATCCGTGGGCACCTCCAAAATAT
Source organism: Cocos nucifera (assembly GCA_006176705.1). Lineage (NCBI taxonomy): Eukaryota > Viridiplantae > Streptophyta > Magnoliopsida > Arecales > Arecaceae > Cocos > Cocos nucifera. Next base: position 136,760 of record QRFJ01002699.1, read on the forward strand.
AAGAGATCATCGAACTCTTCCTTTTTAGTGACTGAATCCTAAAAAATTCCACCCTAGTCCTTCTTTTCTACCCCAGCACCATCCATCTCTTCAGCTGCGCCTGGAGGAACATCCTCTACCTGAACCACGACTCTTCCTGGTGCCTTTGCAGAAGATACCTGATCCATGATACTTTCGACTGCTAGATGCCTCTGATGCTCCCTAAGACCCCTTTGACTCTCCCTGAGATCTACACCCGATCTTCTTGAGATGCCCCTGACACCCTCTGCTGAGATACCTCTCTCGACTGCTATACCATCGAGCCTCTCTCAACTGTTGTGCCTCCAAGAAAGTGCTACTACAACACTCTAATACACCCTGCCTCATCTCTATGCCAATCTATAGTTGCCCAACTCAGACCTACTAGACCTTCACGAATCATCTTTCCCCATCACCTCCATGCTTTAGTCGAATCGCTGAATGCATCCTGGAGTACTTTCCTGCCTTCCTATCATCGAAGGATATATAACCACTTCTTTAGCCTTCTTTTGACCATTACTCCTTGAAAAATCCCTCTTCTTCCATCAAACTACCCGATACTACCCATCTTCCTAGAGAACTCTATCACCCATCATACACCTTGGTCTTTCCACCAAGATCGATCAGCAAAGCATGCACACAAATCTTTCACCTCGAGAAAATTCCTTTCCATTAATCCTCTCAACCTCCACCTTCAACCCGCTACTTTCGATTGACCAAACCATAGCAATAATAAAGATAGATTTGAGACATATCGTAGAATACTTGTGCAGATTTTTTATTTTACCATGTATGACTTCTCCTTCTCTTCTACGCACCATCAAGCACTGATACCAAATATTGAAAAACTATGGTACTGCTCTGACACCATATTACGGAAGCTCCTAATCTTTAGCATGGATCTTAAGAAACCTTTGACATTCTCTATGGGTAGAAACCACCGATCATCATCTGGATTAGTGATGGGGCACCTCCCTTCTATGGCTTGAGGGAGGTGACCCTTCTCTAGGGCTTCTTCAGAAGCCCTAGGGTGGCAACACTAGAGAGAAGAGAGAAGAGAGGTTGAGGGAGAAAAGATCTATATTCTAATGCATAATGAAATCCTAATACATCCTATATATTTATACAAAGCTATTAGGCCCGACCAAAATCTTTTTTGGCCAACCCAATACATGAAATCACTGACTGAGCCCATATACATATGTCTCACATGCTCTCATCCCCTAGATCTAAATCTGACCCATACATGAGTTAGCCCCCTTAAGACCCTATTGGTCCAAACCTTAAGACCTTAGGATAAAAACCTATCCTAGATCCAAACAGAAAACCCCATCTAGTTCTATTTGTCACCATCGAGCCGGCTTGCTCAAAAGTCGAGCTGGCTTGACTGCATCTCATCCAAACCCTATCTTCTATTTACCTGAGACAGCCAACTCGACTGTGCTCTGAGCTGGCTCGATCTCAGCCCAAGTCGACTCGACTACATATCCGAGCCAGCCCACCTATGTGTTAGCCCCTTATCTTGGCTGATTCTTCTCCTGGCTCTGATCCTTTGCTCCACCTGATGTCCCAAGTCTCCAAAGCACCTACCAAGCCCCTCAAGATTCTCACACCAAAACCTCGAGTCTGTGTAGGGCTATACACTCTCTACACCTAAGATAACTCCTGTCCTAGCCCTAGGATTCACACTCAACTTAGTATCTCAGAGCCAACACTCTGACTCCTCCTATGACCTCCCAAGGCTTGGGAGCAACATAAATCCTCAAACACTTGGGTTGGATCTAGATGTGCTCTCCTTTTGGATTTGATTTTCAAATATCATATCAGATCTAGATCTGTGAAGCCTTCAAATGAATCTTCACAGGCAGCACCTCGCCTCTTGATGTAGAAATCCTATCTTTGATCTTTGCTTCAGCTTCTATCAACTTTTGATTGCTGAAACTATACCCAACCAGGTATGGACATGGAGAAGAGGGAGAGGAGCACTAAAAGAGGCATAGAGATGGGTTTGGCGGTAGCATATGGGTGTGGGAGATCGAAAGATGAAAACCCTAGGGCGTAGGGTCTTTAAATAGATCAAACCTAGAGTCCCTTCGCATGTAACTTTGACCAGGTCAAACGTGATATGTAGAAGGACTCTATATTTAATCTCCCTACCCCATCCTCTTATTTTTCTGATTTCATCACATAAAATTTGGAGAAAATGGCATGGAATAATTTGGATAGGAATCAGAGTGGTGCAAGGAACCTATCTTTAAGGTGTTTGATCTCATCAAGCACCTTTGACCTAGTCAAATCTTAATTTGACTGGTCAACTCCCAAATTCATGAGTGCACCCTTAATCCTTCATGCAAATACTCATTGGGACATACACCCTTAGTTGAAAATAGGGGGCACAGATCTCCTCCCCTCTTTTCTTTCTTGTAAAGATCGTATCAATATTCTGACAAAATCAAAAATGGCAGGTGATGATAGGAATTGGTAGGTATTGTCTTATTTTTATCTGATTGATTAAGACAATCTTTTTTTGATCTGGACAAGCTCTAATCAAACTTGGATAAATCCTTATAGAATTTTTGAGTGAGTCCAAATCAATTTGGCTCAGCCAAGATGAACTAGAAAGGCCTCAGAAGGAGAATTGTAGGTTCAATCGTGTGCTAGCATGATTTTCTTGAACCTAATTGGATCTAATCCAAATCAATCAAACTGGATTAACCCAATTGATCACATCTAGACCCAAATCCTTGTTTGTGTGATATAGTTAGGTTTAGTACTGTATGGTAATGAGACATATCGCAATCTCTATCAAAGATATCATTAAAACATCTTTTGATGGACCAAAACTTTTACGATTCACACAATTAGAATGATCGATCATGAAGATCATTCTAATTGCTCCCAAAATCCATTAGTGACACATAGCTGTATATAATGGCAACCCATCAGAACTGAAAGCAAATCTTTCAGTGCAGCTACCTATGTGATTGGGTTCTTCTATTATGAGCCTTGATAGATTAGGGTTAACATTAACTCGTCAAACCCAACACCTCATCATATGATTGAAACATTCGATTCGAGTTTGATGTGAAATTCTAATAGAAAACTCTTTTCTATTATATTACACTACCTTAGCCATGGGCTTAAGGACTCAATCTCATGATCATCATAGGACTAGTACTCATCTACCGAGGTAGATAGATCCCCTATTGGTGCGATCCAATTTCTACAATGAACATGCTATAGCCAACATACAGCTTTGGGTTTCGAATGGTTAGGAGATCGATTTATGGTGTAGTCAAACTATAACACACATAAGATAAACTGTCAATGCACCTCAGGTCAAAGAATCGGTAACACCACTGCAGCATGGAGCTAGCCATCAATGAGAAGGTAGACTCTCTTATGACTATTTGAGATGCTCACACTCAGTGCCCTCATTCTCAATGAGTACTTATACTCTTACTTCAATGTCTTGATTGAAGGAAAATCCAGATTTCTCGGACTAGGTTCGTTTAGATTGGATTACATCAAGAGATATATTTTAAAATTTTTTCTCTTTGATCCTAATCAGATCTAGAATATTTTAGATCTGATTATTATTATTTTAGAAATTAAAATAAAATTAAATAAATTAAATCAGATTTAATTTACCTTGATGTGGGTAATCCTATTACCCGTTGATGATCCTCTATGCAATGGAAGGTTCTGGATCTATCCACGCAAGTGCCTGGCCTCTACCGATATCCACTCGAGCTGGATCTAGAGATCCTCTTTTTCTCAATCACATCTCTAGAAATCAAATTTGGATCTGATCTGGAGGATCTTCAAAACTCCTTTTGAAGATCACCAGTCATCCTTTGTAGCAGCACAGCCTTCTAGCTTTCAGTCACCTTTCTTTGATCTGGATTGCACCAACCAAGCTCCAAAACCCTTTTGGACATGTAGAGGAGAGGGAGAAGGTGGGTTTGGCATGGAGGAAGAGGGAAGAGGCAGCCTTGGGGTGTGGGGAATTTTGATTCAAAACATACTTTGAGTTGGGTGCAGGGTCTTATTTATAGACTAAGCATGATCCAACTCCTCTTCTTCCCAATCAATCACAACCTTTTGTGAAATCAGATCTAAATCTGATTGGTGGGAATAGAGTCCCCTAGATTCCTCCTTAGAGGGTGCCTAAGACCAGTCAAAGTTGGTTCTTAGGAGAACACTAATTGAAATCCAAAAAGGAGATGGAGTCCCTGTCCAACAGGGACTCCTAGGTGCCTCCAACTTGGGCACACGCCAAGGGTGGCATGCGTCCTCTTCCTTGCCAGGTTCTAGCAGGGGGACAGGCCCCCACCAGCTCTCCAATAGGTGCGTGACATGTGGTCAAAAGTCAAAGTATCAGTGGTCAACATTTGACCAGTCAAAGGTGTTAGATATATGTGCCCTAGAAGCCAGAATTGGCTGACACTTGTAATACACTTCTAAAGGGCAAAATTATAATTTTGACTAATATCAATAAAATGGGTTATTTTCTATCACATATGTGTATTTAGTGTCTGTGATACATTCTTCTAGTTAATGGTAATGATAATTCATATTTTCAAGAGTTGAAAATTTAAGACATAAATAATCATTGTTAACTCATAAAATGCTCCCGACCATAGGATCATCACGAGGATGGTGATTGATCCGAAAGGTTGGTGTACAATCGCTTCTCTTTAGTAGATGAGTCTTGAGTCTACGGTGTGGAGACACCGGAGCGAGAGTACAGATACTCGTTAGAGAACGAGGGCACTGAGCGTGACCACCTCGAGTAGTCATTAGGGAGTCTACCTTCTCGTCAATGACTGACTCGATGCTGTAGTAGTGTGTCTGGTTCTTTGACCTGAGATGCATCGGCAGTTCACCTTGAGGGTGTTATAGTTTGACTACACCATTACTCGGTCTCCTAGCCATATCAGGAACCCTGAGGTGTATGTTGGCTATAGCATGTTCATTGTAGGAACTGGATGGCATCAAGATGGAATCTATCTACCTCGATGGTAGAGGAGCAGCCCTATGATGATCATGAGAATCAAGTCCAGAAGCCCATGGCCATGGCAGAGTGAAATAATAGAAAGAGTTTCTATTTAGATTTTCACATTGGACTCGAATCGAATGATTACATCATATGACAGAAACTAGGGTTTGACGAGTTCACCTTAACCCTAATCTGATCGGGGCTCAAGATAGAAGAACTTAATCACACAGGTAGCTGCACCAAGAGGTTCACATTCAGCTCTGATGGGTTGCCACCATATACTGCTAGGTGTCACTGGTGGATTTTGGGAGCAATTAGAATGATTTAGATGATCGATCATTCTAGCTGTTCGAATCAGAAGAGTTCTGATCCATCGAAAGGAGTTTCGATGATGTCGATGATAGAGATCATGACATATCCCATTACCATACAGAACTGAACCTAACTGGGTCACACAAACAAGGGTTTGAATCTGGTGATCATCAATTGAACTGATCCAGTTCAATTGATCTGAATGAGATTCAATTAGGTTCAAGGAAAATCGTGCTAGCACTCGATTGAACCTAACGTTCTTCTTTTACTATCATAAATAAGTTGTCCTGTCTGAGCCAAAGGAGTTTGTGCTCAATCAGAGGCCTTCATATGGTCTGACTGGAGGTTGTCCAAGTCAGAAAAGGTTGTCTTATTTTGTAAGACATTACCTGCCATTTTTGGTCACCTGCCATTTCTTTTTCTTTGACTTTGGTCAAAAGTCTACCTTTGACTGGTCAAACGTTGACCATTGACACTTTGACTTTTGACCACATGTCATGCACCTATTGGAGAGCTGGTGGGGGCCTGTCCCCCTACCAGAACCTGGCAAGGAGAGGGTGCACGCCACCCTAGGCGTGTGCCCAAGTTGGAGGCGCCTAGGAGTCCTTGTTGGACAAGGACTCCATCTCCTTTTTGGATTTCAATTAGAGTTCTTCTAAGAACCAACTTTGACTGGTCTTAGGCACCCTCTAAGGAGGAATCCAGGGGACTCTATTCCCACCAATCAGATTTAGATCTGATTTCACAAAGAGTTGTGATTGGTTGGGAAGAAGAGGAGTTGGATCACAGCTTAGTCTATAAATAAGACCCTGCGCCCAACTCAGATTGTGATTGAGAAGTGATTGAAAGAATTTCACAATTCCCACGCCCCAAGGCTGCCTCTCCCCTCCTTCCTCCATGCCAAACCACCTTCTCCCCTTGCTCTCCACATCCAAAAGGAGTTTTGGATTTTTGGTTGGTGCAATTCAGATCAAAGAAAGGCGACTCAAAAGCTAAGAAGGCTGCGCTGCTGCAAAGGACGACTGCTGATCTTCAAAAGGAGTTTTGAAGATCCTCCAGATCAGATCCAGATCTAATTTTTGGAGACATGTGATAGAGAAGAAGAGGATCTCTAGATCCAGTCCTGAGTGGATACCGGTAGAGGCCAGGCGCTTGCGTGGCTAGATCCAGAACCTTCCGCTGCATACAGGATCATCAACAGGGTAATAGGATTACCCAAATCAGGTAAATTAAATTTGATTTAATTTATCCTTATTTTATTTTATTTATTAAAATAATAAGAATTAGATCTAAAATATTTTAGATCTGATATAGATCAAAAGAAAAAATTTTTGAAATATATCTCTTGATCTGATCAGATCTGAACGAACTTGGACCGGGAAAATCAGGATTTTCCCTTCAACTGGTATCAGAGCCAAGGTTCTAAAAGTGTTTAGATCTAATTTTAAATTTATTTTAATTAGAAAATAAATAATTTTAGATGTCACATGAGATGTGATCAGATCTAAAATCAGAAAAAATTAAAATTAAATGATTTGGATCTAAGATTAGAAAATATGCATGACTAGTTCTAAAATAGAATAGTTCTATAGAATAGTCTTGCATGTTTTTGAATTTAATCTTGATTAAATCATATTTTAGATCTTTTATTTACTATTTTTTGATATTATAAGTATTATAATAACATCTAAAAAATAGCAAATAAAATTATTTAATTTTAAATATCATATGAGATATGATTGATGCATGTCTAGACTAGTTGTAGAATAGTTCTACATAATTATCTAGATTAGAATTTATTTTGATTAGATCAATTTAAATCTAATTTTTTAGATTATTATGAGATAATTTAGATCTGAAAACATGCATGATTCGATACATGAGATGTATGCAAAATATGCCATGATTAGATCTGATTTGTATATGAGATATATGATATAGATCTAAAACTATTTTGTAGTATTGCAATGTTCCTGATTAAGGCGTTCCTCTTGGCCGTCCGGTCATAAGAATGAAGAAGGGTTTAAAGGCCCTCTCTTTCCCATTCGATGGGGTGTTCTTATGATGTGTAGGGGTGCTGCGTGTTCGTCCTTAATCAGAAATCCCAAAACTTACTTTCTGCAAAATCCCTAGATCCTGAAACCCTAGGATTTATTGTGCATATTTTATTTATGAACCCTACTTAATTAAGAATTAAGATTTATGGAATATTAATTAGGTCTAAAATTGAAGAATTTCAGATCTAAGACATATTCATAATACTGGGTTCGGGCTTGGGTAGCTCAATTAGGTCTAAGCGGTTGATCAAACGAATCAAGAGTTGGTTAGATGGGATCAACAATGCTTAAATTGACCAGCCTAATAGGATTAAGTCTGGGTCAAGATCGAGTCATGATCAAGCAAGACCTAATTAGGCTCAGAGGTTAGAGTCTGGATTGTAGGCTAACCCAATTGGTTCTGGCTCAATAATTTGGTGTCTAAGGTAAGTTTGGCACATACGACCGACTGGTTTTTAATTGGAAGCTACTCGACCTGAATGCATTCTTGTACGAGTTAATGGCATATTCCTTCCACCGGTCTCACTTACCTGGCCATATCTGTTGACACAGTTCTGATCTGAGGTGGTCAATAATCCGAGCTAACCCATGCCACTAGGTTAGTCATAATTGTTATGACTAAGCCAAGTCTAGTTTAATGAGACCTGAATCAATTCTCCCTAAGAAAAGATTAAGTCTGAGGTCTTCCACCATTGTAGATGTGCGGGCCCTTCCGGGGTTGATTGTTCTCGACTGGATACAGTGGCTCAGTTGCACCGGGAAGACGCAACCATGTCTATTAGGCATTGGATGCTATGGGCTGGAGGATGAGTTGGGCTCAATATTTTGGATACGGTGAGAGACTCAATTAGGAACCCAGTCTATGCAAATGGTGGGTCTGACTTAACTAAGGAGTGGATCAATATTCCGGATACGGTGAGATTCATGAATTAGAGACCAAGTTTGGGTGCACCATGATTAGAGAATCATTGAACAAGAGTTGTTCACTCATTGGCTAACCCATCACCAATAACTGTTAGGTGAGGTGATGAGTCAGTTGGTGAGACCGCACCACCCACTAGAAATCATTAATCGTAGAGATTTTCGCATCTCTACAGAGGGAGTGTAGGGATCCAAGAAAATAGTGGGAGCTAATTTGTTTAAAAATAAAATCCCTAAACAAATTGGTCAAGTCAAAATTACAATATCTAACTAGAATCTTTGACTCTCTACAGAAAATGTCTGCGTCCAACCCATTGGCACGTATCCTGGACACACATAGACTGACTGGACCCAATTATAAAGATTGGCTCAGGAACTACAAAATTATTTTGGGTTCCGAGAAGTTAACCCATGTTTGGACCAGGACCCTCCCACCTTACCAGCCCGTCCATCCATTGAACAGAGAGCGTCTCTGGAAAAATGGATAGACGAAGATAATAAGGCCAGATATTACATGTTGGGCTCGATGTCTGATGAGCTCCAGCGCCAACATGAAGATATCGGGACTGCTCGCCAAATGTTGGCTCACCTATAGGAGATGTTTGGTGAACAGAGTCGCACAGCCAAATATCAAGTCATGAAATGACTTTTTAAGGCTAAGATGCGTGATGGGCAGTCAGTCCAAGATCACTGTCTGACAATGATCAAGGACATGGAAGAGCTTGAGAAGCTCGGTGTGAAGTTGGACTTGGATCTACAGAACGATATTATTCTGCAATCCTTGACTGATGCATATGGGCAATTCATCATGAATTACCACATGCATAAACTTCAAAATTCCTTGGCCGAATTAATGAATATGCTGGTTACCGCTGAGCTTTCTATGAAAGGTTCTAAAGGCTCAGTTCTTGCTATGGAACGGACTTCTTCCAAAAGAAAGTCTTATGAAAAGAAAAAAAAGTCTGTGAAAAAGCAGAAGGTGGAAGGATCAAAGAAGAAGAAGGCAGAACCGAAGAAAAGGGCCGATGTCAAAGGAAAGTGTTTCCATTGCAACAGCGACGGCCATTGGAAGCGGAACTGCCCTACTTACCTGGCCACCCTGAAGAACAAGAAGGAAGGTCCTTCTGGAGGTATGCTCGTTATTGAGTCTAACCTTATGGTTTCTTCTGCATCTAGTTGGGTGCTTGACTCTGGTTCTAGTGCTCATCTGTGCACTTCCATGCAGGGTCTTGAGGATAGCAGGAGGCTGAGGGATGGAGACATGATCCTACGTGTCGGTAATGGAGCAAGAGTTGCTGCAGTAGCCATGGGAACATACCCTCTTCGATTACCATCTGGTTTAGACTTAGTTTTGAAAGACTGTTATTTTGTGCCTGCAGCTAGCAGGAATTTGATTTCTGTTTCATGCTTAGCACAAGAAGGTTATGTGATTACCTTCTTTAAGGACCATTGTAACATTCTTTATGAAAGAAATAAAATTGCAAATGGTTTCCTTATTAATGGTCTTTATCAGCTACATATTGATGTACCTATTCTAACTATCGAGCAAAACGTGAATGCCAAACGACCTAGGGATAGTCCAAACGATAGATATCTATGGCACCTGAGATTAGGTCATATAGCAGAAGATAGGATCAACAAATTGGAGAAAAATTGGGCTATTGAGTCCATTGACTTTCGAGTCATATCCAACTTGTGAATCTTGTCTTCAAGGCAAAATGACTAAACTCCCTTTTGTTGGACATGGGGAGAGGGCCATAGATCTCCTTGCCCTAGTACATACTGATGTGTGCGGCCCATTTGATGTGCCGGCTAGAGGCAATTTTGTCTACTTCATTACCTTTACCGATGATCTGTCTAGGTATGGGTATGTGTATCTTATGAGACACAAGTCTGAAGCTTTTGAAAAGTTCAAAGAATTCAGACATGAAGTAGAAAAATAAACTGAAAAACCCATTAAGGTTCTTCGATCAGATCGAGGAGGTGAATACCTTAGCCGAGAATTCCTAGACTATCTAAAGGAAAATGGCATAGTCTCTCAATGGACTCCACCAGGAACACCTCAACTCAACGGGGTTTCAGAATGGAGAAATCGGACTCTATTGGATATGGTTCGATCCATGATGAGCTTCACAGACCTTCCTGATTTTCTTTGAGGACACTCATTGTTAACTTCAATTTATCTACTGAATAGGGTTTCCCTCTAAAACCGTTCCTACCACACCGTATGAGATATGGCATGGTAAGAAACCAAGTCTGAGTCATCTCAGAATTTGGGGTTGTCTGGCTCATGTCAAAAGACAACAAGCGGACAAGTTAGAGTTTAGGTCCTTTAGAGCTCGATTCATAGGATATCCTAAAGAGTCATTAGGATACTATTTCTACATTCCAGAAGACCACAATGTGATTGTGAGTCGACATGCCATCTTTCTTGAAAAATAGTTTATTCAAGATAGCGGCATTGGAAAGCAGATCAAGCTTGATGAGAAAGTCTCACAAGTACAACGAGCTAAGGACCAATTGGAACCAAATCAGGTTGAGCCAATAAGAACACTACCTCCTCCACCTCGTAGATCGAAAAGAGTTTTCCGTCCCCCTGAAAGATACTTAGGTATTATTTCAGAGGATGTAGAGGAAAATGTTCCTCGTAGGTAATGGTGCTCATGGTGATGATCCCAAAACCTACAACGAGGCGATATCAGATATCGACTCCGAGAAATGGCTAGAGGCAATGCAGTCAGAAATTGACTCGATGCACTCAAACCAAGTCTGGACCTTGGTAGATCCACCAGAAGGTATAGTACCTATTGGGTGTAAATGGATCTTCAAGAGAAAGATTGGTGCAGATGGAAATGTGGAGACATTCAAGGCTAGACTAGTGGCAAAAGGTTATAGTCAACGCGAAGGCATTGACTATCAGGATACCTTTTCCCCAGTAGCTATGCTAAAATCCATCCGCACATTGCTTGCTGTTGCAGCCTATTTCGATTATGAAATATGGCAAATGGACGTGAAAATGGCATTCTTAAATGGATATCTTGAGGAAGATATCTATATGGAACAGCCGCTAGGTTTCACATCCAGTGATACTGATCATAAGGTTTGCAAGCTGCAAAGGTCCATATATGGACTTAAGCAAGCATCTCGGAGCTGGAACACTCGTTTCAATGATGTGATCAAAATGTTTGGTTTCATCAAAAATGAAGAGGAACCATGTGTTTTCAAAAGGTCAGTGGGAGCGCTATTGTCTTCCTCGTATTGTACGTGGATGACATCCTCCTTATTGGGAATGATATTCCCATGTTGACATCAGTCAAAATATGGTTGTCCAAGGAATTCTCCATGAAAGACCTAGGTGAAGCATCCTTTATTCTAGGAATTAAGGTCTATAGGGATAGACCGAATAGGATGCTAGGACTTTCACAGAAGATGTACATAGAGGAAGTACTAAAGAGGTTTAGTATGGAAAACTCTAAGAGGGGATTAATACCCTTCAGACATGGTATTCATCTTTCCAAGAAGATGTGCCCTAGCACACCTGAGGAAATAGAATGCATGAGCAAGATCCCTTATGCTTCTGCAATAGGGAGCCTCATGTATGCCATGCTATGTACACGACCTGATATAGCCCATGCTGTGAGTGTCACAAGCAGATATCAGTCAAATCCAGGTGAAGAACACTGGACTTCTGTGAAATGTATCCTTAAGTACTTGAGAAGAACTAAGGATATGATGTTGGTCTTTGGTAATGGAGAACTCCATGTCCAGGGATACACAGACTCGGATTTCATGTCCGATGTAGATGATCGAAAGTCGACATCTGGGAGTCTGTTTGTGTGCAATGGTGGTGCTGTCAGCTGAAAGAGTTCCAAGCAAATGGTGATAGCAGATTCCACCATGGAAGCAGAATATATCGCTGCATCAGAGGCTGCGAAGGAAGCATTCTGGTACAAGAAGTTTGCTACAGAAATTGGAGTAATGCCATCAGATGCCATTCCTCTGTACTGCAACAACAATGGTGCCATAGCCCTTGCTAAGGAGCCGAGGTCTCACCAAAAGTCCAAGCACATTGGGTAGCGATACCACCTCATCCGTGATTACCTCGAGAAGGGTTACGTCGAGGTCAAGAGAGTCAACTCCACAGATAATGTGGCAGACCCACTTACAAAGCCGTTGGGCCAGTAGAAGATCGAAGCCCACCTTGAGAAGATGGGACTTAGACTTGTAGCCAATTGGCTTTAGGACAAGTGGGAGATTGTTAGATATATGTGCCCTAGAAGCCAGAATTGGCTGACACTTGTAATACACTTCTAGGGGCAAAATTATAATTTTGACTAATATCAATAAAATGGGTTATTTTCTATCACATATGTGTATTTAGTGTCTGTGATACATCCTTTGAGTTAATGGTAATGATAATTCATATTTTCAAGAGTTGAAAATTTAAGACATGAATAATCATTATTAACTCATAAAATGCTCCAGACCATAGGATCATCACGAGGATGGTGATTGATCCGAAGGTTGGTGTACAATCGCTTCTCTTTAGTAGATGAGTCTTGAGTCTACGGTGTGGAGACACCGGAGCGAGAGTATAGGTACTCGTTAGAGAACGAGGGCACTGAGCGTGACCACCTCGAGTAGTCATTAGGAAGTCTACCTTCTCGTCAATGACTGACTCGATGCTGCAGTAGTGTGTCTGGTTCTTTGACCTGAGATGCATCGGCAGTTCACCTTGAGGGTTTATAGTTTGACTACACCATTACTCGGTCTCCTAGCCATATGGAACCCTGAGGTGTATGTTGGCTATAGCATGTTCATTGTAGGAACTGGATTGCATCAAGATGGAATCTATCTACCTCGGTGGTAGAGGAGCAGCCCTATGATGATCATGAGAATCAAGTCCAGAAGCCCATGGCCATGGTAGAGTGAAATAATAGAAAGAGTTTCTATTTAGATTTTCACATCGAACTTGAATCGAATGATTACATCATATGACAGAAACTAGGGTTTGACGAGTTCACCTTAACCCTAATCTGATCGGGCTCAAGATAGAAGAACTTAATCACACAGGTAGCTACACCAAGAGGTTCGCATTCAGCTCTGATGGGTTGCCACCATATACTGCTAGGTGTCACTGGTGGATTTTGGGAGCAATTAGAATGATTTAGATGATCGATCATTCTAGCTGTTCGAATCAGAAGAGTTCTGATCCATCGAAAGGAGTTTCGATGATGTCGATGATAGAGATCATGACATATCCCATTACCATACAGAACTGAACCTAACTGGGTCACACAAACAAGGGTTTGAATCTGGTGATCATCAATTGAACTGATCCAGTTCAATTGATCTGAATGAGATTCAATTAGGTTCAAGAAAATCGTGCTAGCACTCGATTGAACCTAACGTTCTTCTTTTACTATCATAAATAAGTTGTCCTACTGAGCCAAAGGAGTTTGTGCTCAATCAGAGGCCTTCATATGGTCTGACTGGAGGTTGTCCAGTCAGAAAAGGTTGTCTTATTTTGTAAGACATTTACCTGCCATTTTGGTCACCTGTCATTTCTTGTTCTTTGACTTTGGTCAAAAGTCTACCTTTGACTGGTCAAATGTTGACCGTTGACACTTTGACTTTTGACCACATGTCATGCACCTATTGGAGAGCTGGTGGGGGCTTGTCCCCCTACCAGAACCTGGCAAGGAGGAGGGCGCATGCCACCCTAAGAGAGATATACCTTTTTCCAGTGGCTATGCTAATACATCCAACATTGCTTGCCATTGTAAGCCTATTTGATTATGAATATGGCAAATGACGTGAAAACGGCATTCTAAATGGATAATTTGAAGGAAAGATATCTATAGATGGAAATACCATAAGTTTCAGATTCCATGATCTGATACAACAGGTCTTCGCAAGCTGCAAAAGTCACCATAATATGACTTAAGCAAGCATTCGGAGTGGAACCTCATTTCAACTGATGTGATCAAATGTTTGGTTTCATAGAAATTAAAGGAGAGAACTGTGTGTTTTTCAAAAGAGCGTAGTGGGAGCCGCTGTTGTCTTCCTCTATTGTACATGGAGTGACATCCTCCTTATTTGGGAATGAATGTTTTCCATGATGCAAATAGTGCAAATTATGGCTGTCAGAATTCTCCATGAAGACTGGCGAAGCATCCTTTATTCTAGGATTAAAGGTTATAGGGATGACCGAATAGGAATGCTGGCACTTTAAACAGAAGATGTACTGAGAAGTACTCAAAGAAGTTTAGTTGAAAACTCTAAGAGGGGCTTATACCCTCAAGACATGGTATTACATTTTTCAAAGAAGATGTGCCAAGCACAATTGAGGAATAGAACACATAATGAGCAAGATCCCTTAAATGCTTCTGAAATAGGAGTCATGTATGCATGCTTTTAATTGTACAACCTGAATAATTTAAGCCATGTGTGAGTGTCACACAGAACTCAATCAAATCCAGATGAAAACACTGGACTTCTATGAACATGGTATCCTTAAGTACTCTGAGAGACTAAGGATATGATGTTGGTCTTTGGTAATGGAAGAACTCTAAGTCTAAGGGATCACAGACTCAGATTTCATATCCGATATAGGTGATCAAAAGTCGACATCCTGGGAGTTTTTATTTTATGTGCAATGATGGTGCTATCAGTTGGAAGATCGTTCAAGCAACCGTGATAGCAGATTCACCATGGAAGCAGAATATATCACTGCATCAGGGTGCGCAGGAAAGCATTCCTGGTACAAAAAAGTTTGTGCAGAAATTCGAAGTATGCCATCAGATGGCCATTCTCTATACTACGACAATAATGGACTGTATGCCCTTGTAAGGGTTGAGGTCATATTAGAATCCAGCATATGAGCGGCGATACCACCTCATCGCATTACCTCGAGAAGGATTTAACGTCGAGGTCAAGAGAGTTCACTCCACAGATAATGTGGCAGAACACCACTTACAAAGCGTTGGGTCAACAGAGGATGAGCTCCTGAGAAGATGGGATTAAAATTGTAGCAATTGGATTAGGACAAGTGGGAGATTATTAGATATATGTGCCTAGAAGCAGAAATTGGCTGACACTTGTAATCACTTCTAGGGGCAAAATTATAATTTGACTATATTAATTGAAATCGGGTATTTTCCTATCACATATGTGTATTTAGTGTCTTGTGATACATCCTTTGAGTTAATGTGAATGATCAATTTCAATATTTCAAGAGTTGAAAATTTAAAACATGAATAATCAATTGTTTAACTAAAAAATGCTCCCGACCATAGGATCATCATACGAGGATGGTGATTGTCCCAAGTGTGGATGTACGAATCCTTCTTCTTTAGTAGATGAGTTCTTCGAGTCACGGTGTGGAGAACCAGAGCGAGAGTACAGGTATCGTTAGAGAACGAGGCACAATGAAGCGTGACCAACCTCGAGTAGTCATTTAGAGAAGTCTACTTCCTCGTCAATGACTGACGTCGATAGCTGTTAGTGTGTGTCTGGTTTTTAACCTGAGATGCATCGACTAGTCACCGTGAGGTGGTATATATAGTGTTACTACACCGATTACTCGATCTCCTAGCCATATGGGAACCCTGAGGTGTAGTTTGGCTTAACATTGTTTCATTGATAGAACTGATATGCATCAAGATGGAATCTATCTACCTCGTGGTAGAGGAGAACCCCTATGAATAATCATGAGAAATCAGTCCTAGAAAGCCATGGCCATGTATAGTGAATATAGAAAGAGTTTCTTATTTAGATTTTCACATGGGACTTACGAATCGAATGATACATCATAATGACGAGAACTAGGGTTACCGAGTTCACCTCTAACCCTAATTGAATCAGGCTTATAGAATTCACACAGGTAGTTGCCATCCAGAGGTTGCAATCTCAGCTTCTGATTGGGTTGCCAAACATACATCTGCTAGAGTTATTGGTGGATTTTGGAGCAATATAGAATGATTTAGATGATTCGATCATTTAGCTTGTTCGACATCAGAAGAGTGTCTGATCCATCGAAAGTGGTTTCGATGATGTCTGATGAATAGGACTGGACATATCACCTTACCATTACAGACTGAAACCTAATGGGTCCACACACAGGTTTTGAAGTCTGGTGATCATCAATAAATGATGAGTTCGAGTTCATCTGAATCGGTGATTCCAATTAGTTTTCAAGGAAATAAAATCGTGCTAGCACTCGATTGAACCTAACGTTTCTTCTTTTTCCTATTCATAAATTAAGTTTGTCCTGACTGCAGCCAAAGGAGTTATTGTGCTCAATCAGAGGCCTTCATATGGTCTGACTGGAGGTTGTCCAAGATCAGGAAAGGTTGTCTTATTTTGTAAGAATTTACCTTGCCCTTTCTTGGTCCACCTGCCATTTTTTTCTTTGACTTTGGTCAAAAGTCTACTTTTGAAAAGGGAAAAACCTGATTCCCGGTTCCAGATTGTTCAAGACTTGATCAGATCGAGATATATTTCCAAATTTTTTTTCTTCTTTGATTTGTATAAATTTGAAATATTTTAGATCTAATTCTTATTATTTTAATAAATAAAATAAAGTAAACGATAAATTAAATCAAATTTAATTTACTTATTTGGGTAATTCCAATTACGCGTGATGATCCTGTAATGCAGGGAAGGTTCTAGATCTAGTACACATACAAGTGCCTGGCTCTACCGATATCCTTGGGCTAGATCTAGAGATCCTCTCTCTTCTCTATCATGTCTCCAAATTTAGATTGGATTCATGATCTAGAGGATTTCAAAACTCCTTTTGAAGATCAGCAGTCGTCCCTTTGCAGGCAGCCGCAGCCTTCAAAGCTTTTTTAGTCGCCTTTCTTTGTCTGGATTGCGCACCAACCAAAAATCCAAACTCCTTTTGGACGATGGAGAGGAAGGGAAGAAGGTGGTTTTGGCATGGAGGAAGAGGGGAGAGTAGCATTGGGGGCATGGGAATTGTGATTCCTTTTCGATCAGTTCCAATAAATCTGGGTTGGGCCGCAGGGTCTTTATTTATATGACTCAGACCGTGATCAATCCTCTTCTTCCCAACCAATCACAACTCTTTGTGATAATCAGATTTTAATTGATTGGTTGGGAATAAGAGTCCTGGATTCCTCATAAGAGGGTGCTAAGTTCAGTACAAAGTTGGATTTAGGAGAATACTAATGGAATCTACAAAGGAATGGAGTCTTGGTGCCAAACAAGGACCCTAGGCGCCTCCAACTTAGGGCACACGCCT
>QRFJ01002700.1:0-18059 GCA_006176705.1 Cocos nucifera
ATTCAATTAGGTTCAAGGAAATCGTGCTAGCACTCGATTGAACCTAACGTTCTTCTTTTACTATCACAAATAAGTTGTCCTTACTGAGCCAAAGGAGTTTGTGCTCAATCAGAGGCCTTCATATGGTCTGATTGGAGGTTGTCCAAGTTAGAAAAGGTTGTCTTATTTTGTAGGATATTACCTGCCATTTTTGGTCACCTACCATTTCTCGTTCTTTGACTTTGGTCAAAAGTCTACCTTTGACTGGTCAAATATTGACCATTGACACTTTGACTTCTGTCCATGTGTCACACACCTATTGGAGAGCTGGTGGGGCCTGTCCTCCTACCAGAACCTGGCAAGGAAGAGGGCGCATGCCACCCTTGGCGTGTGCCCAAGCTGGAGGCGCCCAGGAGTCCCTGTTGGATAGGGACTCCATCTCCTTTTTGGATTCCAATTAGAGTTCTCCTAAGAACCAACTTTGACTGGTTTTAGGTGCCCTCTAAGGAGGAATCCAGGGGACTCTATTCCCACCAATCAGATTTAGATCTAATTTCATAAAGAGTTGTGATTGATTGGGAAGAAGAGGAGTTGGATCACAGTTAGTCTATAAATAAGACCCTGCGCCCAACTCAAAGAGGAATCTGAATTAATTGAGATCTCCATGCCCCAAGGTCTTTTCTCCTCTCCTCCTCCATGCCAAAGTATCTTCTCCCTCTACTCTCCACGTCCAAAAGGGTTTTGGACCTTTGTTGGTGCAATTTAGACAAGAGAAAGGTGAGTGAAAGCTAGAAGGCTGCGCTACTGCAAAGGACGACTGCTGATCTTCAAAAGGAGTTTTGAAGATCCTCCAGATCAAATCCAGATCTGATTTTTGGAGACATGATAGAGAAGAAGAGGATCTCTAGATCCAGCCTGAGTGGATATCGATAGAGGCTAGGCACTTGCGTGGCTTGATCCAGAACCTTCCGCTGCTTATAGGATCATCAATGGGTAATAGGATTATCCACTTCAAGGTAAATTAAATCTAATTTAATTTATCTAATTTTATTTTAATTTCTAAAATAATAATAATCAGATCTAAAATATTTTTGATCTGATCTTGATCAAAGAAAAAATTTTTTGAAATATATCTCTTGATCTGATCAGATCTGAATGAATCTGTCTAGAAAATCAGGATTTTCCTTCACTGATTTCACAAAGGGTTCTGATTGGTTGGAAAGAAGAGGAGTTGGATCACGCATAGACTATAAATAAGACTTTGTGCCCAACTCAAGGAGTAATCTATCTGAGAATTCTCCATGCCCTAAGGTTGGTTCTCTCCTCCTCCTCCATGCCAAGCCCATCTTCTCCCCCTCCTCTCCACATCCAATGTGGTTTGGGATCCAAGTTGGTGCAATCCAGATGAGAGAAAGGCGACAGAAAGCTAGAAAGCCATACTACTGCAAAGGACAACTGCTGATCTTCAAAAGATGTTTTGAAGGTCCTCTAGTTCTAATTTTTGGAGATGTGATAGAGAAGAAGAGGATCTACAGATGCAGCCTAAGTGGATACCGGTAGAGGCCAGGCACTTACGTGGCTAGATCCAAAATCTTTCGCTGCTTACAGGATCATCAACGGGTAATAGGATTACCCTACGTTAAGGTAAATTAAATTAAATTAAATTTATCTAAATTTATTTTAATTATTAAAATAATAAAGATCAGATCTAAAATATTTTAAATCTAATCTAGATTAAAGAGAAAAATTTTTAAAATATATTTCTTGATCCGATCAGATCTGAACGAACCTGGTTTGGAAAATCAGGATTTTCCTTCAGCTAGTATCAGAGCCAAGGTTCTAAAGTATTTAGATTTGATTTTAAATTTATTCTAATTAAAAAAAATATGATTTCAGATGTCACATGAGATGTGATTAGATCTGAAATCAAAAAAAATTAAAATTAAATGATTTGGATCTAAGATTAGAAAATATGCATGACTAGTTCTAAAATAGAATAGTTCTATAGAATAGTCTTGCATGTTTATAATTTAATTTGATTAAATTATATTTTAGATCTATTTATTTATTAATTTTTAATATTATAATTATTATAATAACATCTAAAAAATAGCAAATAAAAATTATTTAATTTTAAACATCATATGAGATATGATTGATGCATGTCTAGACTAGTTGTAGAATAGTTCTACATAGTTATCTAGATTAGAATTTATTTTGATAAGATCAATTTAAATCTAATTTTTTAGATTATTATGAGATAATTTAGATCTAAAAATATGCATGATTTGATACATGAGATGTATGCAAAATATGCCATGATTAGATCTAATTTGTATATGAGATATATGATATAGATCTAAAACTATTTTGTAGTATTGCATGTTCCTGATTAAGGCGTTCCTCTTAGGCCGTCCGGTCATAAGAATGAAGAAGGGTTTAAAGGCCCTCTCCTTCCATTCGATGGGGTGTTCTTATGACGTGTAGGGGTGCTGCGTATTCGTCCTTAATCAGAAATCCAAAACTTACTTTCTGCAAAACCCTAGATCCTGAAACCCTAGGATTTATTATGCATATTTTATTTATGAACCCTACTTAATTAAGAATTAAGATTATGGAAATATTAATTAGGTCTAAAATTAAGAATTTCAGATCTAAGACATATTCATAATACTGGGTTCGGGCTTGGGTAGCTCAATTAGGTCTAAGCGGTTGATCAAACCGAATCAAGAGTTGGTTAGATGGGATCAACAATGCTTAAATTGACCAGCCTAATAGGATTAAGTCTGGGTCAAGATCGAGTCACGATCAAGCAAGACCTAATTAGGCTCAGAGGTTAGAGTCTGGATTGTAGGCTAACCCAATTGGTTCTGGCTCAATAATTTGGTGTCTAAGGTAAGTTTGGCACATACGACCGACTGGTTTTTAATTGGAAGCTACTCGACCTGAATGCATTCTTGTACGAGTTAATGGCATATCCCTTCCACCGGTCTCACTTACCTGGCCATATCTGTTGACTCAGTTCTAATTTGAGGTGGTCAATAATCCGAGCTAACCCATGCCACTAGGTTAGTCATAATTGTTATGACTATGAAAAGTCTAGTTTAATGAGATCCTGAATCAATTCTCCCTAAGAAAAGATTAAGTCTGAGGTCTTCCACCATTGTAGATGTGCGGGCCCTTCTCGGGGTTGATTGTTCTCGGCTGGATACAGTGGCTCAGTTGCACCGAAGAAGATGCAACCATGTCTATTAGGCATTGGATGCTATGGGCTGGAGGATGAGTTGGGCTCAATATTTCGGATACGGTGAGAGACTCAATTAGGAATCCAGTCTGTGCAAATGGTGGGTCTGACTTAACTAAGGAGTGGATCAATATTTTGGATACGGTGAGATTCATGAATTAGAGACCAAGTTTGGGTGCACCATGATTAGAGAATCATTGAACAAGAGTTGTTCACTCATTGGCTAACCCATCACCAATAACTGTTAGGTGAGGTGATGAGTCAGTTGGTGAGACCGCACCACCCACTAGAAATCATTAATCATGGAGATTTTTGCATCTCTATAGAGGGAGTGTAGGGATCCAAGAAAATAGTGAGAGCTAATTTGTTTAAAAATAAAATTCCTAAATAAATTGGTCAAGTCATAATTACAGTATCTAACTAGAATCTTTGACTCTCTACAGAAAAATGTCTGCATCCAATCCATTGGCACGTATCCTGGACACACATAGACTGACCGAACCCAATTATAAAGATTGGCTCAGGAACTACAAAATCATTTTGGATTCTAAGAAGTTAACCCATGTATTGGACCAGGACCCTCCCACCTTACCAGCCCGTCCATCCATTGAACAGAGAGCATCTCTGAAAAAATGGATAGATGAAGATAATAAGGCCAGATATTACATGTTGGGCTCGATGTCTGATGAGCTCCAGCACCAACATGAAGATATCGGGACTGCTCGCCAAATGTTGGCTCACCTACAGGAGATGTTTGGTGAACAGAGTCGTGCAGCCAAGTATCAAGTCATGAAATGACTTTTTAAGGCTAAGATGCGTGATGGGTAGTCAGTCCAAGATCACTGTCTGATGATGATCAAGGACTTGGAAGAGCTTGAGAAGCTCGGTGTGAAGTTAGACATAGATCTATAGAATGATATTATTCTATAATCCTTGACTGATGCATATGGGCAATTCATCATGAATTACCACATGCATAAACTTCAAAATTTCTTGGTCGAATTAATGAATATGTTGGTCACCGCTGAGCTTTCTATGAAAGATTCTAAAGGCTCAATTCTTGCTATGGAATGGACTTCTTCCAAAAGAAAGTCTTCTAAAAAGAAAAAGAAGTCTATGAAAAAGCAAAAGATGGAAGGAGGAAAGAAGAAGAAGATAGAGTCGATGATGAAAGCCATTGTCAAAGGAAAGTGTTTCCATTGCAACAACAACGGCCACTGAAAGTGGAACTGCCCTACTTACCTGGCCACCCTGAAGAACAAAAAGGAAGGTCCTTCTGGAGCTATGCTCGTTATTGAGTCTAACCTTACGATTTCTTCTGCATCCAGTTGGGTGCTTGACTCTGGTTCTAGTGCTCATCTATGCACTTCCATGCAGGGTCTTGAGGATAGCAGGAGGCTGAGGGATGAAGACATGATCCTATGCATCGATAATGGAGCAAGAGTTGCTACAGTGGCGGTGGGAACATACCCTCTTCGATTACCATCTGGTTTAGACTTAGTTTTGAAAGACTGTTATTATGTGCCTGCAGCTAGTAGGAATTTGATTTCTGTTTCATGCTTAGCACTAGAAGGCTATGTGATTACCTTCTTTAAGGACCATTGTAACATTCTTTATGAAAGAAATAAAATTGCAAATGGTTTCCTTATTAACGATCTTTATCAGCTACATATTGATGTATCTGTTCTAACTATCGAGCAAAACATGAATGCCAAACGACCTAGGGATAGTCCAAACGATAGATATCTATGGCACCTGAGATTAGGTCATATAGCAGAAGATAGGATCAACAAATTGGAGAAAAATGGGCTATTGAGTCCATTGACTTTCGAGTCATATCCAACTTGTGAATCTTGTCTTCAAGGCAAAATGACTAAACTCCCTTTTGTTGGACATGGGGAAAGGGCCACAGATCTCCTTGCCCTAGTACATACTGATGTGTGCGGCCCATTTGATGTGCCGGCTAGAGGCAATTTTGTCTACTTCATTATCCTTTACCGATGATCTGTCTAGGTATGGGTATGTGTATCTTATGAGACACAAGTCTGAAGCTTTTGAAAAGTTCAAAGAATTCAGACATGAAGTAGAAAAACAAACTAGAAAATCCATTAAGATTCTTCGATCAGATCGAGGAGGTGAATACCTTAGCCGATAATTTCCTAGACTATCTCAAGAAAAATGGCATAGTCTCTCAATGGACTCCACCATCAGGAACACCTCAACTCAACGGGATTTCAGAATGGAGAAATCGGACTCTATTGGATATGGTCCGATCCATGATGAGCTTCACAGACCTCCCTGATTTTCTTTGGGGACATTCATTGTTAACTTCAATTTATCTACTGAATAGGGTTTCCCTCTAAAATCATTCCTACCACACCGTATGAGATATGGCATGGTAAGAAACCAAGTCTGAGTCATCTCAGAATTTGGGGTTGTCCGGCTCATGTCAAAAGACAACAAGCGGACAAGTTAGAGTTTAGGTCCTTTAGAGCTCGATTCATAGGATATCCTAAAGAGTCATTAGGATACTATTTCTACATTCCAGAAGACCACAATGTGATTGTGAGTCGACATGCCATCTTTCTTGAAAAATAGTTTATTCAAGATAGCGGCATTGGAAAGCAGATTAAGCTTGATGAGAAAGTCTCACAAGTACAACGAGCTAAGGACCAATTGGAACCAAATCAGATTGAGCCAATAAGAACACTACCTCCTCCACCTCGTAGATCGAAAAGAGTTTTCCATCCCCCTGAAAGATACTTAGGTATTATTTCAGAGGAAGTAGAGAAAATATGTTCCTCGTAGGTAATGGTGCTCATGGTGATGATCCCAAAACCTACAACGAGGCGATATCAGATATCGACTCCGAGAAATGGCTAGAGGCAATGCAGTCAGAAATTGACTCGATGCACTCAAACCAAGTCTGGACCTTGGTAGATCCACCAGAAGGTATAGTACCTATTGGGTGTAAATGGATCTTCAAGAGAAAGATTGGTGCAGATGGAAATGTGGAGACATTCAAGGCTAGACTAGTGGCAAAAGGTTATAGTCAACGCGAAGGCATTGACTATCAGGATACCTTTTCCCAGTGGCTATGCTAAAATCCATCCGCACATTGCTTGCCGTTGCAGCCTATTTCGATTATGAAATATGGCAAATGGACGTGAAAATGGCATTCTTAAATGGATATCTTGAGGAAGATATCTATATGGAACAGCCGCTAGGTTTCACATCCAGTGATACTGATCACAAGGTTTGCAAGCTGCAAAGGTCCATATATGGACTTAAGCAAGCATCTCGGAGCTGGAACACTCATTTCAATGATGTGATCAAAAAGTTTGGTTTCATCAAAAATGAAGAGGAACCATGTGTTTTCAAAAAGATCAGTGGGAGCGCTGTTGTCTTCCTCGTATTGTACGTGGATGACATCCTCCTTATTGGGAATGATATTCCCATGATTGACAACAGTCAAAATTATGGTTGTCCAAGGAATTCTCCATGAAAGACCTAGGTGAAGCATCCTTTATTCTAGGAATTAAGGTCTATAGGGATAGACCGAATAGGATGCTAGGACTTTCACAGAAGATGTACATAGAGAAAGTACTAAAGAGGTTTAGTATGGAAAACTCTAAGAGGGGATTAATACCCTTCAGACATGGTATTCATCTTTCCAAGAAGATGTGCCCCAGCACACCTGAGGAAATAGAACGCATGAGCAAGATCCCTTATGCTTCTGCAATAGGGAGCCTCATGTATGCCATGCTATGTACACGACCTGATATAGCCCATGCTGTGAGTGTCACAAGCAGATATCAGTCAAATCCAGGTGAAGAACACTGGACTTCTGTGAAATGTATCCTTAAGTACTTGAGAAGAACTAAGGATATGATGTTGGTCTTTGGTAACGGAGAACTCCAAGTCCAGGGATACACAGACTCGGATTTCATGTCCGATATAGATGATCGAAAGTCGACATCTGGGAGTCTGTTTGTGTGCAATGGTGGTGCTGTCAGCTGGAAGAGTTCCAAGCAAACCGGTGATAGCAGATTCCACCATGGAAGCAGAATATATCGCTGCATCAGAGGCTGCGAAGGAAGCATTCTGGTATAAGAAGTTTGCTGCAGAAATTGGAGTAATGCCATCAGATGCCATTCCTCTATACTGCGACAACAATGGCACCATAGCCCTTGCTAAGGAGCCGAGGTCTCACCAAAAATTCAAGCACATTGAGCGGCGATACCACCTCATCCGCGATTACCTCGAGAAGGGTTACGTCGAGGTCAAGAGAGTCAACTCCACAGATAATGTGGCAGACCCACTTACAAAGCCGTTGGGCCAGCAGAAGATCGAAGCCCACCTTGAGAAGATGGGACTTAGACTTGTAGCCAATTGGCTTTAGGACAAGTGAGAGATTGTTAGATATATGTGCCCTAGAAGCCAGAATTGGCTGACACTTGTAATACACTTCTAGGGGCAAAATTATAATTTTGACTAAAATCAATAAAATGGGTTATTTTCTATCACATATGTGTATTTAGTGTCTGTGATACATCCTTTGAGTTAATGGTAATGATAATTCATATTTTCAAGAGTTGAAAATTTAAGACATGAATAATCATTATTAACTCATAAAATGCTCCCGACCATAGGATCATCACGAGGATGGTGATTGATCCGGAAGGTTGGTGTACAATCGCTTCTCTTTAGTAGATGAGTCTTGAGTCTACGGTGTGGAGACACCGGAGCGAGAGTACAGGTACTCGTTAGAGAATGAGGGCACTGAGCGTGACCACCTCGAGTAGTCATTAGGAAGTCTACCTTCTCGTCAATGACTGACTCGATGCTGCAGTAGTGTGTCTGGTTCTTTGACCTGAGGTGCATCGGCAGTTCACCTTGAGGGTGTTATAGTTTGACTACACCATTACTCGGTCTCCTAGCCATATGGAATCCTGAGGTGTATGTTGGCTATAGCATGTTCATTGTAGGAACTGGATTGCATCAAGATGGAATCTATCTACCTCGGTGGTAGAGGAGCAGCCCTATGATGATCATGAGAATCAAGTCCAGAAGCCCATGGCCATGGCAGAGTGAAATAATAGAAAGAGTTTCTATTTAGATTTTCACATCGGACTTGAATCGAATGATTACATCATATGACAGAGACTAGGGTTTGACGAGTTCACCTTAAACCCTAATCTGATCGGGGCTCAAGATAGAAGAACTTAATCACACAGGTAGCTGCACCAAGAGGTTCGCATTCAGCTCTGATGGGTTGCCACCATATACTGCTAGGTGTCACTGGTGGATTTTGGGAGCAATTAGAATGATTTAGATGATCGATCATTCTAGCTGTTCGAATCAGAAGAGTTCTGATCCATCGAAAGGAGTTTCGATGATGTCGATGATAGAGATCATGACATATCCCATTACCATACAGAACTGAACCTAACTGGATCACACAAATAAGGGTTTGAATCTGGTGATCATCAATTGAACTGATCCAGTTCAATTGATCTGAATGAGATTCAATTAGGTTCAAGAAAATCATGCTAGCACTCGATTGAACCTAACGTTCTTCTTTTACTATCATAAATAAGTTGTCCTGACTGAGCCAAAGGAGTTTGTGCTCAATCAGAGGCCTTCACTATGGTCTGACTGGAGGTTGTCCAAGTCAGAAAAGGGTTGTCTTATTTTGTAAGACAATTACCTGCCATTTTTGGTCACCTGCCATTTCTCGTCCTTTGACTTTGGTCAAAAGTTGACCTTTGACTGGTCAAATGTTGACCATTGACACTTTGACTTTGTCCATGTGTCACGCACCTATTGGAAAGCTGGTGGGGGCTTGTCCCCCTACTAGAACCTGGCAAGGAGGAGGGCGCACGCCACCCTTGGCGTGTGCCCAAGCTAGAGGCGCCCAAGAGTCCCTGTTGGATAGGGACTCCATCTTCTTTTTGGATTCCAATTAGACTCCTCCTAAGAACCAAGTTTGACTAGTCTTAGGTGCCATCTAAAGAGGAATCCAAGGGACTCTATTTCCACTAATCAGATTTAGATCTGATTTCACAAAGGGTTGTGATTGGTTGGGAAGAAGAGGAGTTGGATCATGCATGGTCTATAAATAAGACCCTGCGCCCAACTCAAGGAGTAATCTATCTGAGAATTCTCCACATCCCAAGGTTGGTTCTCTCCTCCTCCTCCATGCCAAGCCTATCTTCTCCCTCTCCTCTCCATGCCCAATGTGATTTCGGATCCAAGTTGGTGCAATCCAGACGAGAGAAAAGCAACAGAAAGCTAGAAGGCTGCACTACTGCAAAGGACAACTGCTGATCTTCAAAAGGTGTTTTGAAGATCCTCCAGATCTAATTTTTGGAGATGTGATAGAAAAGAAGAGGATCTCTAGATCCAGCCTGAGTGGATACCAGTAGAGGGCAGGCACTTGCGTGGCTAGATCCAGAACCTTCCGCTGCTTACAGGATCATCAATGGATAATAGGATTATCCTATATTAAGGTAAATTAAATTTGATTTAATTTATCTAAATTTATTTTAATTATTAAAATAATAAAGATTAGATCTAAAATATTTTAGATCTGATCTAGATCAAAAAAAAAAATTTTTGAAATATATCTCTTGATCCGATCTGATCTGAACGAATCTGGTTCGAGAAATCAGGATTTTCCTTCAACTAGACTATAGGTCCTTTAGAGCTCAATTTATAGGATATCCTAAAGAATCATTAGGATATTATTTCTACATTCTAGAAAATCATAATTTGATTATGAGTCGATATGCCATCTTTTATGAAAAATAGTTTATTCAAGATAGCGGCATTGGAAAGCAGATCATGCTCGAGGAGAAAGTCTCACAAGAGCAACGAGCTAAGAACCAAATGGAACCAAATCAGGTTGAGCTAATACAATCACTACCTCCTCTACCTCGTAGATCAGAAAGAATTTTTCATCCTCCTGAGAGGTACTTAGGTACTATTTCAGATGAAGTAGAGAAAATGTTCCTCGTAGGTAATGGGGTTCATGGTGATGATCCCAAAACCTATAATGAGGCAATATCGGATATCGACTCTGAGAAATGGTTAGAGGCAATGAAGTCAAAAATTGACTTGATGTACTCAAACCAAGTCTGGATCTTGGTAGACTCACCAGAAGGCATTGTACCAATTGACTGTAAATAGATCTATAAGAGAAAGATTGGTGCAGATGGAAATGTAGAGACATTTAAAGCGAGATTAGTGGCAAAAGGGTATAGTCAATGCCTTCGCATTGACTATCAGGATACCTTTTCATCAATAGTTATGCTGAAATCCATCTACACATTCCTTGCTATTGCAACCTATTTCGATTATGAAATATGGCAAATGGACGTGAAAATGACGTTCTTAAATGGATACCTTGAGGAAGATATATATATGCAACAGCCACTATGTTTCACATCCAGTGATGCTGATCACAAGGTATGCAAGCTGCAAATGTCCATATATGGACTTAAGCAAGCATCTCGAAGCTGGAATACTCATTTTAATGGTGTGATCAAATTATTTGATTTTATCAAGAACGAGGAGGAAGCATGTATCTTCAAAAGGGTCAGTGGGAGAGCTATTGTCTTCCTCGTATTGTACGTGGATGATATCCTCCTTATTGAGAATGATAATTTCTTATTGACCATAGTTAAAATATGGTTATCCAAAGAATTCTCAATGAAAGACCTAGGAGAAGCATCCTTTATTCTAGGAATTAAGGTCTATAGAGATAAACCGAATAGGATGCTAGGACTTTCATAGAAGATGTATATAAAGGAAGTGCTAAAGTGGTTTAGCATGAAAAACTTTAAGAGGGGATTAGTACCCTTCAGACATGGCATTCATCTCTCCAAGAAGATGTGCCCTAGCACACCTGAGGAGATAGAATGCATGAGAAAGAACCCTTATGCTTCAGCAATAGGGAGCCTCACATATGCCATGTTATGTATACGATCTGATGTAGCCCATGCTTTGAGTGTCATGAGCAGATATCAATCAAATCTAGGTGAAGAATTCTGGACTTCTATGAAATGTATCCTTAAGTACTTGAGAAGAACTAAGGATATGTTGTTGGTTTTCGGTAATGGAGAACTCCAAGTTCAGGGGTATACAGACTTGAATTTTATGACCAATGTAGATGATCGAAAGTCGACATCTAGGAGTCTGTTTATGTATAATGGTGGTGCTATCAATTGGAAGAGTTTCAAGCAAACAATGATAGCAGATTTCACCATGGAAGCAGAGTACATTATCGCATTAGAAGCTGCGAAGGAGGCATTCTGGTATAAGAAGTTTGCTACAGAGATCAGAGTGATGCCATCAGATGCCATTCCTCTATGTTGCGACAATAATGATGCCATAGCCCTTGCTAAGGAGCCGAGGTCTCACTAAAAATCCAAGCACATCTAGTGGTGATACCATCTCAACCGCGATTACCTCGAGAAAGGTTACATCGAGGTTAAGAGAGTCAACTCTGCAGACAATGCGGCAGACCCACTCACAAAGCCATTGAGCCAACAGAAGATCGAAGCCCACCTTGAGAAGATGGAACATAGATTTGTAGCCAATTGGCTTTAGGTGAAGTTGGAGTTTGTTAGATATGTGTGTCATAGAAGCCAGAATTGGCTGACACGTGTTATACACTTCTAAAGATAAAATTATAATTTTGACTATAAATAATAAAATGGATTATTTTCTATCACAATGTGTATTTAGTGTCTGTGATACATCTCTTGAGTTAATGACAATGATAATTCTTATTTTCAAAAGTTGAAAATTTAAGACATAAATTTTCATTACTAACTCATAAAATGCTTCCAATCATAGGATCATCATGAGAATGGTGATTAATCCAAAAGGTTAGTGTACAATCGCTTCTTTATAGTAGATGAGTCTTGAGTCTATGGTGTAGAGACATCGAGAGCGAGAGTGTAGTTACTCGTTAGAGAGCGAGGGCACTAAGCGTGACCACCTTGAGCAATCATAAGGAAGTCTACCTTCTCGTCAATGACTGGCTCAAAGCTGCAATGGTGTGTTTGGTTCATTGACTTGAGGTGCATCGGTGGTTCATCTTGAGGGTGTTACAGTTTGACTACACCATGACTCGGACTCCTAGCCATCCGGAATCCTGAGGTGTATGTTGGCTATAGCATGTTCATTGTAGGAATTGGATTGCACCAAGAGGGATTTTATCTACTTCGGTAGATGAGGAGCAGCCCTATGATGATCATGAGAATCAAGTCCATAACCCATGGCCATGGCAGAGTGAAATGATAGAAAGAGTTTCTATCAAGGTTTTCACATCGGACTTGAATCGAATGATTAATTCATATGATGGAAATTAGCGTTTAACGAGTTCACCTTAACCATTAATCGATTGGGACTCAAGATAAAAGAACTTAATCAGATAGGTAACTACATCAAGAGGTTCATTTTTAGTTCTGATGGGTTGCCACCATATACTGCTAGGTGTCACTGGTGGATTTTGGGACCAATTAGAATGATTTAGATAATCAATCATTCTAGTTCTCTGAATCAGAAAAGTTTTGATCCATCGAAAGGTGTTTTGATGAAGTCGATGATAGAGATTGTCACATATCTCATTATTATATAGAGCTAAATCTAACTGGGTTACACAAACAAGGGTTTGGATTTGGATATCATTAATTAGACTAACACGTTTAATTGATTTGAATTAGATTCAATTAGGTTCAAGAAAATTATGCTAGCACACGATTGAGCCTAATGTTCTCCTTCAACAATCATTTAATGTTGTCTCGACTGAGCCAAATATGTTTGTGCTCAATCAGGTACCATTACTTGGTCTAACTAGAACTTGTCCAAGTTAGAAAAGGATTGTTTTAATTTATGAGATAAATTTGAGACAACACTTACCATTTTTCGTCATCTGCTAATTTTTGTCTTTTGACTTTGGTCAAAGGTTGACCTTTGACACTTAGACATCTGCCCATGTGCCATGCACCCATAAGAGAGCAGATGGGGGTTTATCCCCCTACTAGAAAGAGAAAAGGAGGGGGCACATGCCTAAGGAGCTAGGCGTGCGCCCAAGGATAATGATGCCTGGAGTCCCATACAGATGGGACTCCAAGTTGCTTCTTGCTATCAAACTAGGTGGCGCCAAAGGCTCTACTTTGACAAGTCTTGGTGCCACCTAAGGATGTTGGAGAGGGGCACTCATCTAATTAAATTAGATGATGTCATCCCATCAATCAGATTTAGATCTGATCACATGAAGAAATGTGATTGGCAAGGATGATGTGGCACTGCATGGCACAACAAGGTCTATATAAACCCTGTCTGTGCCTAGGTTTAGAGAGGTTCTCCCCTTGCCCATGCCACATAGCCATCTCCCTCTCTCCTCCATGCCTACCTCTGATCCTCTCTCTCCTCTCCATGCCTAAGAGGCTTTGGGCTTTAGTTTGGTGCAATCCAGGCAAAAGAAAGGCGACAAGAAAGGATAAAGGTAGCATTGTTGCAAGAGACGATATCAGATCTTCAAAAGTAATTTTGAAGACCTTCAAAATCAGATCCAGATCTGATCTTTGGAGAAATGATTGAGAAGAAGAAGATATCCAAATTCTGCCCAAGTGGATACCGGTAGAGGCTAGGTGATTGTGTGGCTACATCCAGAACCTCAGACAATCAGCAGGATCATCACAGGGTAATAAGATTACCCAAGAATAAGATATAAATTAAAATTGATTTAATTTATTTTATTTTATTTTATTAAATCTATCAAATTAGATTTGAAAAATATCAAATTTAATTTAGATCTAAGAAAAAAATTTTGAAATATTTTTCTTGGTCAAATCAAATTTGAACGAATCTGACCCAAAAAATAGATTTTTCCCTTCAACTGGTATCAAAGCCAGGTTCCTATAAATAATTTAAATCTAATTTTAATTTTATTTTAATCTAATAATTAGGTGATTTTAAATTTCACATGATATTGATTAGATCTAAAATTAAAAAAATTAAAAATTAAATAATTTAGATCTAAATTCTACAAGATGCATGACTAGTTGTAGAATAGAATAGTTCAATGTATAGTATTGCATGATCATAATTTAATTTGATTAAGTTATAATTTTTAGATTAATTTATTTATTATTTTTTAATATTATAAATATTATAATAAGATATAAAAAATAAAAAATAAAGTTATTTAATTTTTGTTCATATTAGATATGATGAATGCATGTTTAGACTAGTTGTAGAATAGTTCTACATAATTGTCTAGTATAGAATTTATTTTGATAAGATCAATTTAAATTTAATTATTTAGACGATTATGAGATAATTTAGATCTAAAAAATATGTATGATATGATACATGAGATGTATGAAAAATATGTTTACAGTTAGATCAATTTTATATATGAGATATATGATATAGATCTAACTAGTTTTATAGTTTTTATACTTCTGATTAAGGCATTCCCCTTGGCTGTCCGATCATAAGAATAAAGTATGATTTAAATACCCTCTCCTCCTATTTGATGGGATATTCTTACGATGTGTAGGAGTGCTGCACGTTCATCCTTAATTAGAAATCTAAAAAACTTATTTTTTGCAAAACCCTAGATCCTGAAATCCTAGGATTTTATTTACATGTTTTATTTGTAAACCCTAAACTTAATTGAGAATTAAGATTATAAAATATATTAAGTCTAAAAATTAAGAATTTTTAGATTTAAGACATATTCATAAATTTGGGTTTGGGTTGGGTAGCTCAATTAGGTCTAAGCAGTTGATCAAATCGAATCAAGAGTTGGTTAGATGGGATTAAGAGTGCTTAAATTGATCAATCTAATAGGATTAAGTCTGGGTCAAGATCGAATCACATGAGTGATCGATCAAGCTAAGACCTAATTAGGCTCAGTGGTTAAAGTCTGGATTGTAGGCTAATCCGATTGGTTCTAGCTCAATAATTTGATGTCTAAGGTATGTTTGGTAGATACGATCGACTGATTTTTAATTGGGAGCTACTCGACTCGAATGTATTCTTGTCGAGTTAATGGCATATCCCTTCTACTGATCTCACTTACCTGATCATATTTGTTGGCCCAGTCCTGATCTGAGGTGGCCAATAATTTGAGATAACCTATGCCACTAAATTAGTCATAATTGTTATGACAATATCAAGTCTAGTTTAATGAGACCTAAATCAAATCTTTCTAAGAAAAAATTAAGTCTAAGATCTTCCACCATTATAGATATACGGGCCCTTTCCAGGGTTGATTGTTCTTGGCTGGTTACATTGGTTCAATTGCATCAGAAAGATGCAACCATATCTATTAGGCATTGGATGCTATGGGCTAGAGGATGGATTGGGCTCAATATTCAAGATATGGTGAGAGACTCAATTAGAAATCCAATCTGTGCAAATGGTGGGTCTGACATAACTAAGTAGTGGATCAATATTTCGGGCATGGTGAGATTCATGAATTAGAGACTAAGTTTGGGTGTACCATAATTAGAGAATCATTGAATAAGAGTTGTTCACTCATTGACTAACCCATCACCAATAACTGTTAGGTGAGGTGATGAGTCAGTTGGTGGGATCGCACCACCCACTTGAAATCATTAATCATGGAGATTTTCGCATCTCTAAAGAGGGAGTGTAGGGATCCAAAAAAATAGTGGGAGCTAATTTGTTTAAAAATAAAACTTTTAAACAAATGTGTCAAGTCTTAATTACAAAATCTAACTAGAAACTTTGACTTTCTATAGAAAAATATCTGCATCCAATCCACTGGCATATATCCTGAACACCCATAGACTGACCGAACCTAATTACAAGGATTGGCTCCAGAACTTCAAAATCATTTTGGGTTCTAAAAAGTTGGCTCATGTATTAGACCAGGACCCCCCCACCTTACCAGCTCGTCCATCTGTAGAATAGAGAGAGTCTCTTGACAAGTGGATAGACGAAGATAACAAGGTCAAATACTACATGTTGGGCTCAATGTCTGATGAGCTTCAAGGCCAACATGAAGATATCAGGACTGCCCGCCAAATATTGGCTCACCTACAAGAGATGTTTGGTGTGTTAGATATATGTGCCCTAGAAGTCAGAATTGGCTGACACTTATAATACACTTCTAGGGACAAAATTATAATTTTGACTAATATCAATAAAATGGGTTATTTTCTATCACATATGTGTATTTAGTGTCTGTGATACATCCTTTGAGTTAATGGTAATGATAATTCATATTTTTAAGAGTTGAAAATTTAAGACATGAATAATCATTATTAACTCATAAAATGCTCCCGACCATAGGATCATCATGAGGATGGTGATTGATCTGGAAGGTTGGTGTACAATCGCTTCTCTTTAGTAGATGAGTCTTGAGTCTACGGTGTGGAGACATCGGAGTGAGAGTATAGGTACTCATTAGAGAATGAGGGTACTGAGCATGACCACCTCGAGTAGTCATTAGGGAGTCTACCTTCTCGTCGATGACTGACTTGATGCTGCAGTTGTGTGTCTGATTCTTTGATCTGAGATGCATCGACAGTTCACCTTGAGGGTGTTATAGTTTGACTGCACCATTACTCGGTCTCCTAGCCATATGGAATCCTAGGGTTTGATGAGTTCACCTTAACCCTAATCTGATCGAAGCTCAAGATAGAAGGACTTAATCACACAGGTAGCTACACCAGGAGGTTTGCATTCAGCTCTGATGGGTTGCCACCATATACTGCTAGGTGTCACTGGTGGATTTTGGGAGCAATTAGAATGATTTAGATGATCGATCATTCTAGCTGTTCGAATTAGAAGAGTTCTGATCCATCGAAAGAAGTTTCGATGATGTCGATGATAGATATCATGACATATCCCATTACCATACAGAACTGAATCTAATTGGGTCACACAAATAAGGGTTTGAATCTGGTGATCATCAATTGAACTGATCCAGTTCAATTGATCTGAATGAGATTCAATTAGGTTCAAGGAAATCGTGCTAGCACTCGATTGAACCTAACGTTCCTCTTTTGCTTTCACAAATAAGTTGTCCTATCTGAGCCAAAGGAGTTTGTGCTCAATCAGAGGCCTTCATATGGTCTGACTGGAGGTTGTCCAAGTCAGAAAAGATTATTTTATTTTGTAAGATATTACCTACCATTTTTGGTCACCTGCCATTTCTTGTTCTTTAACTTTGGTCAAAAGTCTACCTTTGACTGGTCAAATGTTGACCATTGACACTTTGACTTTTGTCCATGTGTCATGCACCTATTGGAGAGCTGGTGGGGGCCTATCCCCCTGCCAGAACCTGGCAAGGAAGAGGGTGCACGCCACCCTTGGCGTGTGCCCAAGTTGGAGGCGCCTAGGAGTCCCTGTTGGACAGGGACTCCATCTCCTTTTTGGATTCCAATTAGGTTCTCCTAAGAACCAACTTTGACTGATCTTAGGTGCCCTCTAAGGAGGAATCCAGGGGACTCTATTTCCACCAATCAGATTTAGATCTAATTTCACAAAGAGTTGTGATTGGTTGGAAAGAAGAGGAGTTGGATCACACTTAGTCTATAAATAAGACCCTGCGCCCAACTCAAAGTATGATTGAATCATAATTCCCCATGCCCCAAGGCTGCCTCTTCCCTCTTCCTCCATGCCAAACCCACCTTCTCCCTCTCCTCTCCACGTCCAAAAGAGTTTTGGAGCTTGGTTGGTGCGATCCAGATCAAAGAAAGGCGACTGAAAGCTAGAAGGCCGCACTGCTGCAAAGGACGACTGCTGATCTTCAAAAGGAGTTTTGAAGATCCTCCAAATCAGA
>QRFJ01002700.1:19059-69833 GCA_006176705.1 Cocos nucifera
AAGTCTAGTTTAATGAGACCTAAATCAAATCTTTCTAAGAAAAATTAAGTCTAAAGATCTTCCACCATTATAGATATACGGGCCCTTTCCAGGGTTGATTGTTCTTGGCTGGTTACATTGGTTCAATTGCATCAGAAAGATGCAACCATATCTATTAGGCATTGGATGCTATGGGCTAGAGGATGGATTGGGTCAATATTCAAGATATGGTGAGAGACTCAATTAGAAATCCAATCTGTGCAATGGTGGGTCTGACATAACTAAGTAGTGGATCAATATCGGGCATGGTGAGATTCATGAATTAGAGACTAAGTTGGGTGTACCATAATTAGAGAATCATTGAAAAGAGTGTTCACTCATTGACTAACCCATCACCAATAACTGTTAGGTGAGGTGATGAGTCAGTTGGTGGGATTCGCACCACCCACTTGAAATCATTAATCATGGAGATTTTCGCATCTCTAAGAGGGAGTGTAGGGATCCAAAAAAATAGTGGAGCTAATTTGTTTAAAAATAAAACTTTTAAACAAATGTGTCAAGTCTTAATTACAAAATCTAACTAGAAACTTTGGACTTTCTATAGAAAAATAATCTGCATCCAATCCACTGGCATAATCCTGAACACCCATAGACTGACGAACCTAATTACAAGGATTGGCTCCAGAACTTCAAAATCATTTTGGGTTCTAAAAA
Source organism: Cocos nucifera (assembly GCA_006176705.1). Taxonomy (NCBI): domain Eukaryota; kingdom Viridiplantae; phylum Streptophyta; class Magnoliopsida; order Arecales; family Arecaceae; genus Cocos; species Cocos nucifera. The sequence continues at coordinate 19,753 of QRFJ01002700.1, forward strand.
GTTGCTCATGTATTAGACCGGACCCCCCACCTTACAGCTCGTCCATCTGTAGAATAGAGAGAGTCTTGACAGTGGATAGACGAGATAAAGTCAATACTACATTTGGGCTCAATGTCTGTGAGCTTCAAGGCCAACATGAAGATATCAGGACTGCCCGCCAAATATTGGCTCACCTACAAGAGATGTTTGGTGTGTTAGATATATGTGCCCTAGAAGCCAGAATTGGCTGACACTTGTAATACACTTCTAGGGGCAAAATTATAATTTTGACTATAATCAATAAAATGGGTTATTTTCTATCACATATGTGTATTTAGTGTCTGTGATACATCCTTTGAGTTAATGGTAATGATAATTCATATTTTCAAGAGTTGAAAATTTAAGACATGAATAATCATTATTAACTCATAAACATGCTCCCGACCATAGGATCATCACGAGGATGGTGATTGATCCGGAAGGTTGGTGTACGATCGCTTCTCTTTAGTAGATGAGTCTTGAGTCTACGGTGTGGAGACACCGGAGCGAGAGTACAGGTACTCGTTAGAGAACGAGGGCACTGAGCGTGACCACCTCGAGTAGTCATTAGGGAGTCTACCTTCTCGTCAATGACTGACTCGATGCTGCAGTAGTGTGTCTGGTTCTTTGACCTGAGATGCATCGGCAGTTCACCTTGAGGGTGTTATAGTTTGACTACACCATTACTCGGTCTCCTAGCCATATGGAACCCTGAGGTGTATGTTGGCTGTGACATGTTCATTGTAGGAACTGGATTGCATCAAGATGGGATCTATCTACCTCGGTGGTAGAGGAGTAGCCCTATGATGATCATGAGAATCAAGTCCAGAAGTGAAGCCCATGGCCATGGCAGAGTGAAATAATAGAAAGAGTTTCTATTTAGATTTTCACATTGGACTTGAATCGAATGATTACATCATATGACAGAGACTAGGGTTTGACGAGTTCACCTTAACCCTAATCTGATCGGGGCTCAAGATAGAAGAACTTAATCACACAGGTAGCTGCACCAAGAGGTTCGCATTCAGCTCTGATGGGTTGCCACCATATACTGCTAGGTGTCACTGGTGGATTTTGGGAGCAATTAGAATGATTTAGATGATCGATCATTCTAGCTGTTCGAATCAGAAGAGTTCTGATCCATCGAAAGGAAGTTTCGATGATGTCGATGATAGAGATCATGACATATCCCATTACCATACAGAACTGAACCTAACTGGGTCACACAAACAAGGGTTTGAATCTGGTGATCATCAATTGAACTGATCTAGTTCAATTGATCTGAATGAGATTCAATTAGGTTCAAGGAAATCGTGCTAGCACTCGATTGAACCTAACGTTCTTCTTTTACTATCATAAATAAGTTGTCCTGACTGAGCCAAAGGAGTTTGTGCTCAATCAGAGGCCTTCATATGGTCTGACTGGAGGTTGTCCAAGTCAGAATAAGGTTGTCTTATTTGTAAGACATTACCTGCCATTTTTGGTCACCTGCCATTTCTTGTTCTTTGACTTTGGTCAAAAGTCTACCTTTGACTGGTCAAACGTTGACCATTGACACCTTTGACTTTTGACCACATGTCATGCACCTATTGGAGAGCTGGTGGGGGCCTTGTCCCCCTGCCAGAACCTGGCAAGGAGAAGGGCGCACGCCAAGGGTGGCGTGAGCCCAAGTAGGAGGCGCCTAGGAGTCCTTGTTGGACAAGGGACTCCATCTCCCTTTTGGATTCCAATCAGAGTTCTACTAAGAATCCAGTTTGACTGGTCTTAGGTGCCCTCTAAGGAGGAATCCAGGGGTCTCTTTTTCAACCAATCAGATTTAGATCTGATTTCACAAAGGGTTGTGATTGGTTGAGAGGAAGAGGAGTTGGATCACACTTAGTCTATAAATAAGACCCTGCGCCCAACCCTAATTCCAAGTAATGATTGAATCAGAGATTTCCCATGCCCCAAGGCTGCCTCTCCCCTCCTTCCTCCATGCCATAACTCTCTTCTCCCCTTGCTCTCCACGTCCAAAAGAGTTTTGGAGCTTAGGTTGGTGCGATTCAGATCAAGGAAAGGCGATCAAAAGCAAGAAGGCTGCGCTGCTGCAAAAGGACGACTGCAGATCTTCAAAAGAGTTTTGAAGATCCTCCAGATCAGATCCAGATCTGATTTTTGGAGGTGTGATAGAGAAGAAGAGGTCTCCAGATCCAACCCGAGTGGATACCAATAGAGGTCAGGCACTTGCGTGGCTAGATCCAGAACCTTCCACTGCATACAGGATCATCAACGAGTAATAGGATTACCCATATCAAGGTAAATTAAATTTGATTTAATTTATCTAAATTTTATTTTATTTCTAAAATAATAGTAATTAGATCTAAAACATTCCAGATCTAATTAGGATCAAAAAGAAAAATTTTTGAAATATATCTCTTGATCCGATCAGATCTGAACGAATCTGGTTTGGGATATCAGGATTTTCCTTCATGGTGAATAGAGTCATGCTGTCAAGTATCAAGTCACTAAACAACTATTCAAAGCTAAAATGCATGATGGGCAGTCAATCCAAGATCATTGTCTGATGATGATCAATGATTTGGAAAAGCTTGTGAAGCTCGGTGTGAAGTTAGACCTGGATCTGTAGAATGATATAATTCTGTAATCCTTGATTGATGCGTATGGGCAGCTCATCATGAACTACTATATGCATAAAATTCAAAATTCTCTGACCGAGCTTATGAACATGCTGGTTACTACAGAGCTTTCTATGAATGTTCTAAAAGCTCAGTGCTTACTATGGAATGGGCTTCTTCTAAGAGAAAGTCTTTTGGAAAGAAGAAGAAGTTTGTGAAAAGGCAAAAGGTGGAAGGAGGAAAGAAGAAAAAGGCAGAGTTGAAGAAGAAGGCCGCTGACAAAGAAAAGTATTTCCATTGCAACAGCGACGGCCATTGGAAGCGGAACTGCCCTACTTACCTGGCCACCCTGAAGAACAAGAAGGAGGCAGGTCCTTCTGGAGGTATGCTCGTTATTGAGTCTAACCTTACGGTTTCTTCTGCATCCAGTTGGGTGCTTGACTCTGGTTCTAGTGCTCATCTGTGCACTTCCATGCAGGGTCTTGAGGATAGCAGGAGGCTGAGGGATGGAGACATGATCCTACGCATCGAAAATGGAGCAAGAGTTGCTGCAGTAGCCGTGGGAACATACCCTCTTCGATTACCATCTGGTTTAGACTTAGTTTTAAAAGACTGTTATTATGTGCCTGCAGCTAGCAGGAATTTGATTTCTATTTTCATGCTTAGCACTAAGAAGGCTATGTGATTACCTTTTCTTTAAGGACCATTGTAACATTCTTTATGAAAGAAATAAAATTGCAAATGGTTTTCCTTATTAACGGTCTTTATCAGTTACATATTGATGTATCCTATTTTTAACTATCGAGCAAAACGTGAATGCCAAAAATCAAAATGACCTAGGGATAGTCCAAACGATAGATATCTATGGCACCTGAAGATTAGGTCATATAGCAGAAGATAGGATTAACAAATTGGAGAAAAATGGGCTATTGAGTCCATTGACTTTCGAGTCATATCCAACTTGTGAATCTTGTCTTCAAGGCAAAATGACTAAACTCCCTTTTGTAGGACATGGGGAAAGGGCCACAGATCTTCCTTTGCCCTAGTACATACTGATGTGTGCGGCCCATTTGATGTGCCGGCTAGAGGCAATAATTTGTCTACTTCATTAATCTTTACCGATGATCTGTCTAGGTATGGGTATGTGTATCTTATGAGACACAAGTCTGAAGCTTTTGAAAAGTTCAAAGAATTCAGACATGAAGTAGAAAAACAAACTTGGAAAATCCCATTAAGGTTCTTCGATCAGATCGAGGAGGTGAATACCTTAGTCCGAAAATTCCTAGACTATCTCAAGAAAAATGGCATAGTCTCTCAATGGACTCCACCAGGAACACCTCAACTCAACGGGGTTTCAGAATGGAGGAAATCGGACTCTATTGGATATGGTCCGATCCATGATGAGCTTCACAGACCTCCCTGATTTTCTTTGGGGACACTTCATTGTTAACTTCAATATACTTACTGAATAGGGTTCCCTCTAAAACCATTCCTACCACACCGTATGAGATATGGCATGGTAAGAAACCAAGTCTGAGTCATCTCAGAATTTGGGGTTGTCCGGCTCATGTCAAAAGACAACAAGCGGACAAGTTAGAGTTTAGGTCCTTTAGAGCTCGATTCATAGGATATCCTAAAGAGTCATTAGGATACTATTTCTACATTCCAGAAGACCACTAATGTGATTGTGAGTCGACATGCCATCTTTCTTGAAAAATAGTTTATTCAAGATAGTGGCATTGGAAAGCAGATTAAGCTTGATGAGAAAGTCTCACAAGTACAACGAGCTAAGGACCAATTGGAACCAAATCAGGTTGAGCCAATAAGAACACTACCTCCTCCACCTCGTAGATCGGAAAGAGTTTTTTGTCCCCCTGAAAGATACTTAGGTATTATTTCAGAGGAAAGTAGAGAAAATGTTCCTCGTAGGTAATGGTGCTCATGGTGATGATCCCAAAACCTACAACGAGGCGATATCAGATATCGACTCCGAGAAATGGCTAGAGGCAATGCAGTCAGAAATTGACTCGATGCACTCAAACCAAGTCTGGACCTTGGTAGATCCACCAGAAGGTATAGTACCTATTGGGTGTAAATGGATCTTCAAGAGAAAGATTGGTGCAGATGGGAATGTGGAGACATTCAAGGCTAGACTAGTGGCAAAAGGTTATAGTCAACGTGAAGGCATTGACTATCAGGATACCTTTTTCCAGTAGCTATGCTAAAATCCATCCGCACATTGCTTGCTATTGCAGCCTATTTCGATTATGAAATATGGCAAATGGACGTGAAAATGGCATTCTTAAATGGATATCTTGAGGAAGATATCTATATGGAACAGCCGCTAGGTTTCACATCCAGTGATACTGATCACAAGGTTTGCAAGCTGCAAAGGTCCATATATGGACTTAAGCAAGCATCTCGGAGCTGGAACACTCATTTCAATGATGTGATCAAAATATTTGGTTTCATCAAAAATGAAGAGGAACCATGTGTCTTCAAAAGGGTCAGTGGGAGCGCTGTTGTCTTCCTCGTATTGTACGTGGATGACATCCTCCTTATTGGAATGATATTTCCCATGTTGACCATCAGTCAAAATGTGGTTGTCCAAAGGAATTCTCCATGAAAGACCTAGGTGAAGCATCCTTTATTCTAGGAATTAAGGTCTATAGAGGATAGACCGAATAGGATGCTAGGACTTTCACAGAAGATGTACATAGAGGAAGTACTAAAGAGGTTTAGTATGGAAAACTCTAAGAGGGGATTAATACCCTTCAGACATGGTATTCATCTTTCCAAGAAGATGTGCCCTAGCACACCTGAGGAAATAGAACGCATGAGCAAGATCCCTTATGCTTCTGTAATAGGGAGCCTCATGTATGCCATGCTATGTACACGACCTGATATAGCCCATGCTGTGAGTGTCACAAGCAGATATCAGTCAAATCCAGGTGAAGAACACTGGACTTCTGTGAAATGTATCCTTAAGTACTTGAGAAGAACTAAGGATATGATGTTGGTCTTTGGTAATGGAGAACTCCAAGTCCAGGGGTATACAGACTCGGATTTCATGTCCGATGTAGATGATCGAAAGTCGACATCTGGAGTCTGTTTGTGTGCAATGGTGGTGCTATCAGTTGAAAAGAGTTTCAAGCAAACAGTGATAGCAGATTCCACCATGGAAGCAGAATATATCGCTGCATCAGAAGGCTGCGAAGGAAGGCATTCTGGTATAAGAAGTTTGCTGCAGAGAATTGAAGTGAATGCCATCAGATGCCATTCCTCTATACTGCGACAATAATGGCACCATAGCCCTTGCTAAGGAGCCGAGGTCTCACCAAAAATCCAAGCACATTGAGCGGCGATACCACCTCATCCATGCGATTACCTCGAGAAAGGTTACGTCGAGGTCAAGAGAGTCGAACTCTACAGACAATACGTGGCAGACCCACTTACAAAGCCATTGGGCCAGCAGAAGATCGAAGCCCACCTTGAGAAGATGGGACTTAGACTTGTAGCCAATTGGCTTTAGGACAAGTGGGAGATTGTTAGATATATGTGCCCTAGAAGCCAGAATTGGCTGACACTTGTAATACACTTCTAGGGGCAAAATTATAATTTTGACTATAAATAATAAAATGGTTTATTTTCTATCACATATGTGTATTTAGTGTCTGTGATACATCCTTTGAGTTAATGGTAATGATAATTCATATTTTCAAGAGTTGAAAATTTAAGACATGAATAATTCATTATTAACTCATAAAATGCTTTTCCGACCATAGGATCATCACGAGGATGGTGATTGATCCGGAAGGTTGGTGTACAATCGCTTCTCTTTATAGTAGATGAGTCTTGAGTCTACGGTGTGGAGACACCAAGAGCGAGAGTATAGGTACTCGTTAGAGAACGAGGGCACTGAGCGTGACCACCTCGAGTAGTCATTAAGGAAAGTCTACCTTCTCGTCAATGACTGACTCGATGCTGCAGTGGTGTGTCTGGTTCTTTGACCTGAGGTGCATCGGCATAGTTCACCTTGAGGGTGTTATAGTTTGACTACACCATTACTCGGTCTCCTAGCCATCCATGGAAATCCTGAGGTGTATGTTGGCTATAGCATGTTCATTGTAGGAATTGGATTGCATCAAGATGGGAATCTATCTACCTCGGTGGTATGAGGAGCAGCCCTATGATGATCATGAGAATCAAGTCCAGAAGCCCATGGCCATGGCAGAGTGAAATAATAGAAAGAGTTTCTATTTAGATTTTCACATTGGACTTGAATCGAATGATTACATTCATATGACAGAAACTAGGGTTTGACGAGTTCACCTTAACCCTAATCTGATCAAGGGGCTCAAGATAGAAGAACTTAATCACACAGGTAGCTGCACCAAGAGGTTCGCATTTTTAGCTCTGATGGGTTGCCACCATATACTGCTAGGTGTCACTGGTGGATTTTGGGAGCAATTAGAATGATTTAGATGATCGATCATTCTAGTTGTTCGAATCAGAAAAGAGTTCTGATCCATCGAAAGGAGTTTCGATGATGTCGATGATAGAGATCATGACATATCCCATTACCATACAGAACTGAACCTAACTGGATCACACAAATAAGGGTTTGGAATCTGGTGATCATCAATTGAACTAACCTAGTTCAAATTGATCTGAATGAGATTCAATTAGGTTCAAGAAAATCGTGCTAGCACATCGATTGAACCTAACGTTCTCCTTTTAACTATCATTAAATAAGTTGTCCTCGACTGAGCCAAAGGATGTTTGTGCTCAATCAGAGTATCCTTTACTTGGTCTGACTGGAGCTTGTCCAGGTCAGAAAAGGGTTGTCTTAATTTATGAGATAAATTTGAGACAACACCTATCATTTTCCATCACCTACTAATTCTTGTCTTTTGACTTTGGTCAAACGTTGACCTTTAACACTTAGACATGGGTGCACCCATTGGAGAGCAGATGGAGGTTTGTCCATCAGCTAGAAAGAGGAAAGGAGGGGGTGCACGCCTAGGGAGGCATGCGTCTAAGGATAATGATGCCTGGAGTTCCATATAGATGGGACTTTAGGTTGCTTCTTGGTATCAAACTAGGTGGCGCCAAAGACTCTACTTTGACCAGTCTTGGCACCACCTAAGGATGTTGGAGAGGGGCTCTCATCTGATTAGATCAGATGATGTCATCTCACTAATCAGATTTAGATCTAATTGTATGAAGAAATGTGATTGGCCAGGATGATGTGATACTGCATGGCACAGCAAGATCTATATAAACCCTCTCTACGCCTAGGTTTAGAGAGGTTCTCCCCTTGCCCATGCTACATAGCCATCTCCCTCTCTCCTCCTTGCCTACCTCTAATCCTCTCTCTCCTCTCCATGCCCAAGGGGCTTTGGACTTCAGTTTGGTGCAATCCAGATAAGAGAAAGGTGACAAGAAAGGAAGAAGGCAGCACTGTTGCAAGAGACAACATCGGTTCTTCAAAAGTTATTTTGAAGACCTTCAAGATCAGATCCAGATCTAATCTTTGGAGAAAATATTAAGAAGAAGGATATATTCAAATCCTGCCCGAGTGGATACCAGTAAAAGTCAGATGATTGCATGGCTACATTCAGAACCTCAGGCAATCAGCAGGATCATCATAGGGTAATAAGATTACCCAAGAACAAGGTATAAATTAAATCTAATTTAATTTAATTTATTTTATTTTATTAGATCCATCAAATCAAATCTAAAAAGTATCAGATCTGATTTAGATCTAAGAAAAAAAATTTTGAAATATTTCTCTTGCTCAAATTAGATTTGAACGAACTTAATCCAAGAAATAGGTTTTTTCCTTTAATTACATAGCCTTCTTGTGCTAAGCATGAAACAAAAATCAAATTCCTGCTTGCAGTAGGCACATAATAACAATTCCTAAGTACCAAATCTAAACCAGATGGTAGTCAAAGAGGATAGGTTCCCATGGCCACAGCAGCAACTCTTGCTCAATTTTTGATGCGTAGGATCATCTCACCATCCCTCAGCCTTCTGATCCTGCATAGAAGTGCACAAATGAGCATTAGAACCAGAGTCAAGCACCCAACTAGATGCAGAAAAAATTATAAGGTTAGACTCAATAACGAGCATACCTCCAGAAGGACCTTCTTCTTCTTGTTCTTCAGGGTGGCCAGGTAAGTAGGGTAGTTCCGCTTTCCAATGGCCGTCGCTGTTGCAATGGAAATACTTTCCTTTGTCAGCGGCCTTTTTCTCCAGCTTTGCCTTCTTTTTCTTTCCATCTTCCACCTTCTGTCTTTTCAGAAACTTTTTCTTCTTTCCAAAAGATTTTCTCTTTGAAAGAAGTCCATTCCATAGCAAGAACTGAGCCTTTAGAACCTTTCATAGAAAGCTCAGCAGGTAACCAGCATATTCATCAACTTCGGCCAAGGAATTTTGAAGTTTATGCATGTGGTAATTCATGATGAATTGCCCATATGCATCAGTCAAGGATTGCAGAATAATATCATTCTGCAGATCCAAGTCCAACTTCACACCGAGCTTCTCAAGCTCTTCCATGTCCTTGATCATTGTCAGACAGTGATCTTGGACTGACTGCCCATCACGCATCTTAGCCTTAAAAAGTCATTTCGTGACTTGATATTTGGCTGCGCGACTCTGTTCACCAAACATCTCCTGCAGGTGAGCCAACATTTGGCGAGCAGTCCCGATATCTTCATGTTGGCGCTGGAGCTCATCAGACATCGAGCCCAACATGTAGTATCTGGCCTTATTGTCTTCGTCAATCCATTTTTCCAGAGACGCTCTCTGTTCAGTGGATGGACGAGCTGGTAAGGTGGGAGGGTCCTGGTCCAAAACATGTGTTAACTTCTCTGAACCCAAAACAATTTTGTAGTTCCTGAGCCAATCTTTATAATTGGGTCCAGTCAGTCTATGTGTGTCTAGGATACGTGCCAGTGGGTTGGACGCAGACATTTTCCTGTAGAGAGTCAAAGATTCTAGTTAGATACTGTAATTTTGACTTGACCAATTTGTTTAGGGATTTTATTTTTAAACAAATTAGCTCCCACTATTTTCTCGGATCCCTACACTCCCTCTGTAGAGATGCGAAAATCTCCATGATTAATGATTTCTAGTGGGTGGTGCGGTCTCACCAACTGACTCATCACCTCACCTAACAGTTATTGGTGATGGGTTAGCCAATGAGTGAACAACTCTTGTTCAATGATTCTCTAATCATGGTGCACCCAAACTTGGTCTCTAATTCATGAATCTCACCGTATCCGGAATATTGATCCACTCCTTAGTTAAGTCAGACCCACCATTTGCATAGACTGGGTTCCTAATTGGGTCTCTCACCGTATCCGAAATATTGAGCCCAACTCATCCTCCAGCCCATAGCATCCAATGCCTAATAGACATGGTTGCGTCTTCCCGGTGCAACTGAGCCACTGTATCCAGCCGAGAACAATCAACCCCGGGAAGGGCCCGCACGTCTACAATGGTGGAAGACCTCGGACTTAATCTTTTCTTAGGGAGAATTGATTCAGGTCTCATTAAACTAGACTTGGCTTAGTCATAACAATTATGACTAACCTAGTGGCATGGGTCAGCTCGGATTATTGACCACCTCAGATCAGAACTGTGTCAACAGATATGGCCAGGTAAGTGAGACCGGTGGAAGGAATATGCCGTTAACTCGCACAAGAACGCATTCAGGTCGAGTAGCTTCCAATTAAAAACCAGTCGGTCGTCTGTGCCAAACTTACCTTAGACACCAAATTGTTGAGTCAGAACCAATTGGGTTAGCCTACAATCCAGACTCTAACCTCTGAGCCTAATTAGGTCTTGCTTGATCGTGACTCGATCTTGACCCAGACTTAATCCTATTAGGCTGGTCAATTTAAGCATTGTTGATCCCATCTAACCAACTCTTGATTCGGTTTGATCAACCGCTTAGACCTAATTGAGCTACCCAAGCCCGAACCCAGTATTATGAATATGTCTTAGATCTGAAATTCTCAATTTTAGACCTAATTAATATTCCATAAACTTAATTCTTAATTAAGTTGGGTTCATAAACAAAATATGCACAATAAATCCTAGGGTTTCAGGATCTAGGGTTTTGCAGAAAGTAAGTTTTGGGTTTCTGATTAAGGACGAACACGCAGCACCCCTACACGTCATAAGAACACCCCATCGAATGGGAAGAGAGGGCCTTTAAACCCTTCTTCGTTCTTATGACCGGACGGCCAAGAGGAACGCCTTAATCAGGAACATGTAAATCTACAAAACAGTTATAGATCTATATCATATATCTCATATACAAATTTAGATCTAATCAAGGCATATTTTGCATACATCTCATGTATCATAATCATGCATGTTTTCAGATCTAAATTATCACATAATAATCTAAAAAATTAGATTTAAATTGATCTAATCAAAATAAATTCTAATCTAGACAATTATGTAGAACTATTCTACAACTAGTCTAGTCATGCATCTATCATATCTCATATGATATTTAAAATTAAATAATTTTTATTTGCTGTTTATCAGATGTTATTATAACACTTATAATATCAGAAAATAGTAAATAAGAAGATCTAAAATATGATTTAATCATATTAAATCAAAGACATGCAAAACTATTCTATAGAACTATTCTATTCTAGAACTAGTCATGCATATCTTCATGTTCTTAGATCCAAATCATTTAATTTTAATTTTTCTGATTTCAGATCTGATCACATCTCATGTGACATCTGAAATCACATTATTTTTAATTAAAATAAAATTAAAATCAGATCTAAACAATTTTAGAACCATGGCTCTGATACCAGTTGAAGGGAAATCCTGATTTCCCGGTCCAGGTTCGTCCAGATCTGATTAGATCAAGAGATATATTTCAAAAATTTTCTCTTGATCTTAATCAGATCTTGATATGTTTCAGATCTGATTCTTATTATTTTAATAAATAAAATAAAATAAGATAAATTAAATCAAATTTAATTTACCTGATTTGGGTAATCCTATTACCCTGTAGATGATCCTGATTGCAGCGGAAGGTTCTGGATCTTAGCCACGCAAGCGCCTGGCCTCTACCGGTATCCACTCGGGTTGGATCTGGAGATCCTCTTCTTCTCTATCACACCTCCAAAAATCAGATCTGGATCTGATCTGGAGGATCTTCAAAACTCTTTTGAAGATCTGCAGTCGTCCTTTTGCAGCAGCGCAGCCTTCTTGCTTTTGATCGCCTTTCCTTGATCTGAATCGCACCAAACTAAGTCCAAAACACTTTTGGACGTGGAGAGCAAGGGGAGAAGAGAGTATGGCATGGAGAAGGAGGGGAGAGGCAGAGCCTTGGACGTGGGAAATCTCTATTGAATTCACTTAGGATTATTAGGGTTGGGCGCAGGGTCTTATTTATAGACCTCTTGTGATCCAACTCCTCTTCCTCTCAACCAATCACAACCCTTTGTGAAATCAGATCTAAATCTGATTGGTTGAAAAAGAGACCCCTGGATTCCTCCTTAGAGGGCGCCTAAGACCAGTCAAACTGGATTCTTAGTAGAACTCTGATTGGAATCCAAAAAGGGAGGTGGAGTCCTTGTCCAACAAGGACTCCTAGGCGCCTCCTACTTGGGCTCACGCCACCCTTGGCGTGCGCCCTTCTCCTTGCCAGGTTCTGGCAGGGGGACAAGGCCCCCACCAGCTCTCCAATAGGTGCATGACATGTGGTCAAAAGTCAAAGGGTGAATGGTCAACGTTTGACCAGTCAAAGGTAGTAGACTTTTGACCAAAGTCAAAGAACAAGAAATGGCAGGTGACCAAAAATGGCAGGTAATGTCTTACAAATAAGACAACCTATTCTGACTTGGACAACCTCCAGTCAGACCATATGAAGGCCTCTGATTGAGCACAAACTCCTTTGGCTCAGTCAGGACAACTTATTTATGATAGTAAAAGAAGAACGTTAGGTTCAATCGAGTGCTAGCACGATTTCCTTGAACCTAATTGAATCTCATTCAGATCAATTGAACTAGATCAGTTCAATTGATGATCACCAGATTCAAACCCTTGTTTGTGTGACCCAGTTAGGTTCAGTTCTGTATGGTAATGGGATATGTCATGATCTCTATCATAGACATCATCGAAACTCCTTTCGATGGATCAGAACTCTTCTGATTCGAACAGCTAGAATGATCGATCATCTAAATCATTCTAATTGCTCCCAAAATCCACCAGTGACACCTAGCAGTATATGGTGGCAACCCATCAGAGCTGAATGCGAACCTCTTGGTGCAGCTACCTGTGTGATTAAGTTCTTCTATCTTGAGCCCCGATCAGATTAGGGTTAAGGTGAACTCGTCAAACCCTAGTCTCTGTCATATGATGTAATCATTCGATTCGAGTCCAATGTGAAAATCTAAATAGAAACTCTTTCTATTATTTCACTCTACCATGGCCATGGATTTCTGGACTTGATTCTCATGATCATCATAGGGCTACTCCTCTACCACCGAGGTAGATAGATCCCATCTTGATGCAATCCAGTTCCTACAATGAACATGTCTATAGCCAACATACACCTCAGGGTTCCATATGGCTAGGAGACCGAGTAATGGTGTAGTCAAACTATAACACCCTCAAGGTGAACTGCCGATGCATCTCAGGTCAAAGAACCAGACACACTACTGCAGCATCGAGTCAGTCATTGACGAGAAGGTAGACTTCCCTAATGACTACTCGAGGTGGTCACGCTCAGTGCCCTCGTTCTCTAACGAGTACCTGTACTCTCGCTCCGGTGTCTCCACACCGTAGACTCAAGACTCATCTACTAAAGAGAAGCGATCGTACACCAACCTTCCGGATCAATCACCATCCTCGTGATGATCCTATGGTCGGGAGCTGTTTATGAGTTAATAATGATTATTCATGTCTTAAATTTTCAACTCTTGAAAATATGAATTATCATTACCATTAACTCAAAGGATGTATCACAGACACTAAATACACATGTGTGATAGAAAATAACCCATTTCATTAATTATAGTCAAAATTATAATTTTGCCCCTAGAAGTGTATTACAAGTGTCAGCCAATTCTGGCTTCTAGGGCACATATATCTAACAGCAGTGTTCCTTGCAGATTTTAAAAGTCAAAGGATTAAATAAATAAGTCCTCTTTTTTTCAGGATTAATGTAGGTAACAAAAATGGCAGGTAAATCTTATCCTTTAAAGAGACAACAATAGTAGATCTTTTTTTAGCCTCCATTTGCCTGAACCAAATATCTCTAATAAAGCCTCTTTTTTGTTTATCGTAGGTTTCAAAGAACCACAATCTTTTCTTGATATTTTTCAAGTAATAGAAGTCTCTTTTCAGCAGTTCTTTGTTTATCTGAAACTTATAAGATTCAATGCTATTGAATTTAAGACTAGAGGTGGAACTTATTGGTTCATACATGGCATAAGCAATATTTGAGGCTCCTTGTTGATCCTTTTCTCTTTTAGTAATAGGAACATTAGAGGTAGAAAATCTTCTATCTAGAGTAATCCTTCTACTGGATGAGAAGTGAACTTCAACATTTCCTTCCGGGGTTTCAACAATCCTTTCAGCCATGGTGTTTTGAGCTTTCATGGGTTCTATAACTTGTTCTAGAGTCCATTTTTCTGGTAAGGTTATTTCATTCCACTTTAATGCCTTAGGGGTTAAGATATTATTCTTAAGATTAGCAAGAAACAACGTAGTTACCTCTTTAACAGTAATCAATTTTATTTTAGGGTATACAATGGTCATGGCTTTGTAATATACCCTAAAGGTGATGGAAATATTTTTTGATCCTAGTTTTATATCAAATCCAGAGGTTTGAAGATTAAGAACAAGGCTATCAAGGATATTTTGGTCTGTCAAAGATACAGAAAAGTTTGGTTCAACATTGAAGAATATTGGCCCTTCAGCTAGACTAGCCTCTATGAGTCCTAAGAGTGAATCTGCAAAGTTCAAGTTTCGGCAATCCCTTAGGCAACCTAGAATAGAAGTGTTCAATCCTTTTCTAGTTAATGGTTTAATAGCCACTTGAACAAATTCAAGGTGAAGGTATTTAAACCCAGTCAAAATTTCTTTTAGGTCTTCTTGACTCAACAAATGAATCATCTCTTGAGCCAAACTTATGGATAGAGTCTTTTCTATGGTCTTAATATGATTAGTACTTCTAAAACAAAACTTTATCTTATGATATAATTCATTAGCATATAACCTAGGCATTTCCCAATTACTCAAGCTATTTTCTAACTCCTCAAAACTTATAGAAGATGCATTTTTTAAAGTCATGATCTTTATATGATTAGGTTGCTCACCATCCTCAAGCCTAGTTGTGCCTTTAGAAAGAGATTGGAGGATACCAGCCATACCTCACCCTCACAAATACATGACTTACTAACCCTAATAAAATGCCTTTCCATCGACTAAATCAAATGGGTCCTTACTACATGTGACTGAACAGATGAGAAATGAAGTTGTGGGAACAAGTCCACTATGAAAATCTCTATATAATCTAACACCAATCCCTTCCCCCCAGTACAAAAAAGAATAAGGCTCTAATACCAGATGATCCAGGCCCCCAGAGAGGCAACCTCAAATTTGGAGCGATACGGAGATCCACCGTATCAACTTACTCCAGACAACCGAATTGGGAACACCAGATTCGGGTGGTATAAGGCAAACAGAACGTCTCTTACCAACAACTGAGGTCAAATACCAATTATGCCACACTAAAGGATGAGCTCTAAAGTATATGATATTGCCCGTGTACGTATACAATACAGTCCAGAATGTAGGAATGAAAGTGCAAATTGGACACTTTTAAGAAGAGGAGTATACAACAGCTTGAGATAAAGAAAATAGATAATAACTAAAACTACTTAAGATGACCGACACATAGATAATATGGACAAATAAACATTTCAAACAATAAAAATAAATAGACTAGACAGACTCATACAAATGACTAGATAGAATCAAGAAAACTAATTAAAGAAGGAGATCATTTTTATATTTTTTTAAATTTAAAATAAACTAAAAACAAAATATTTTTTATTTTTTTTTGATATAAAACAAACATACTATCAACCTGACAGTTTACTAACTAATAATTTTTGCTTTTTTCTAAAATAAACTTAAAACCAAACATAAGTACAAATTAGATAAACATAAAGCAACAACTAACAATTAATATAAATAGTTAAATAAACTAACTACTAACATACTGATCAATAGTTAATATAAATAGTTACTGTTAAAGCAATCTAGTCAGTAGTTAGTTAATAAATAGTTATTGCTCAGCACTGGTGATTGCATGGTTGTTTATAATGCAATCGAGATATTAAGGATACGAGGAGGTATTTGAATTGTTTAGCCTGACTGCACAGTTGTTTACAATGCAACCTCTACTAGCCTCAGGGTTGGTTTACCCTTTAAGATTGACTATTATTTTACAGAACAATCCTATGTAGTACTTGGATGATTTTTCTCATACTTTGGTACCCCCATTTATGATACTGGATAGTGGTTTTTACAGTAATACTATTGTATCTACTCCAATACTGCACAATGATTTCTGCTATAGTATCGAGCTACGGTACTGAATAATAAGAATGAATAGCAA
Source organism: Cocos nucifera (assembly GCA_006176705.1). NCBI lineage: Eukaryota > Viridiplantae > Streptophyta > Magnoliopsida > Arecales > Arecaceae > Cocos > Cocos nucifera. The sequence continues at coordinate 36,061 of QRFJ01002700.1, forward strand.
CTATGAATAGTAACTATGAACAGTAATTAAAGACTAATTATGAAGAAAAACATACTTTATTTACATTACAATATTTACATTAGTGCTGAAGAAAGCTTAAAAGCACACCATACAAGCTTAAACAAACTTAATTACATATCAGAGATGCCAAGTATGCTTAATACTAGCTAATCACATACTAAGCATACTTACATATTTACAAAAAAGCTTTGGCAAGAGTTTTCTCTTAGAAGAAGAAGATGGATAGTAGAAGGGAAGAGGAAGGAAGAGGGAATGGAAAGGAGAGAAGAGAAGAAGGTTTCAGATCCTTCTTCTAAAGATGCAAAAGGGAGTTTCATTTGGATGTTCTCCCTCAGATGGAATATTTATAGGTGAAGGAAGATGAAGGGAAGGTTTAGGATGAAATGGAGGCTTATGTAGAGATTATGTGGTGGAGGACATTTGTATGGTAATGGATGAAGTGGGTGTCAGAGTGGAGAAGTGGAGAATATGAGATGAGATGGAAGAGATTAGATAATGAAGGAAAAAGATGAGAAGATGAGAAGATAAGGAAGAGAAGGAAGAAGAGAAGAGGAAAGAGAAGAGAGGAAGGAAGAAAGAAAAGCTCTGCCTTAGCTCTGGAAAGTAGCAAAAGAGAGAAGAGAAGAGACTCTCAAACTCTCTAGGAAATGCCTTCCTACACTCAATTGCTTAGGCTGTCGACTGCTCACTCTGCCTACTCCTCCCAACTGAAGCTCTTTCCCTCTATTTATAGATAAGAAAGGGGCAGTATGGACTTCACTTGGTTTGGAGTCCATGGATTTGAAACTAAATGAAATCTAAATCTTCCTGTAGCTATCTTTTCCTATAATTACTTTTCTCAGCGAATCTTCCTGTAGCTATGCTTGTCAGGATTCTTCCTGTAGATCATTATGCATTACTTTAGGAGTACTGTAAGCCATTACTTGTCATGTTTTGAAATTCTTTTACAAATCGATTGATAGCATTTATTGGCCACTGATAATGGTCTGAATGGCTGTTAATATTAAAGTTGTACTTGCAGGAAAATATTCTACCAAAATTAATTCTCGGAGTTGGAACATGCATTTTGATAAGATAACAAAATGCATGGCTTCATTAAAAACGAAGAAGAGCCCTATATTTATAAGTGGGTAAATGGTGCAGCAGTTATATTTTTTGTCCTGTATGTGAATGATGTTATCTTAATCGAGAATGACGTTCTCATACTACAAGAAATAAAAGTATGGTTGTCATCACATTTCTCCATAAAGGACTAGGGTGAAGAATCCTACATCATAGGAATAAAGATCTATAGGGATAGATCAAAGAGGTTGCTTGGGTTATCCCAGTCCACATACAAAGATACGGTACTCAAGAGGTTTGTTATGGAGAATTTCAAAAAAAGGCTATCTTTCAATAGGCCATGAAATTACTCTCTCTAAAAAGGATTGTTCGATAACTCCTAAAGAGAGAGAGCGAATGAGTAGAATTCTATATGCTTTGATGGTGGGATCTATCATGTACGCTATGACATGTACGAGATCAGATGTATTATACTTACTAGGAGTAATAAGTAGGTACCAATATGATCCAAGGGAGAACCATTGGAAGGTGGTGAAAACCATCCTAAAGTATTTAAGAAATACTAAGGACCAGTGGCTGATCTATGCTGAGTCAGATCTAAAATTTGTAGGATTTATAGACTCCAACTTTAAATCTAACCATGATGATAGCAAGAGCATGTTGGGTTATGTCTTTATCCTAAATGGTGGAGCCATTTGCTAGAAGAATTCTAAGTAGCACACAATGGCATACTCAATATGCGAGGTGGAGTACGTCGTAGCACCAAATGCTACGAAAAAAGCTATCATCGAGAAAATTCATCATCGAGCTTGGAGTAGCACCCTTTCTGAATGGTTCGGTCATACTTTATTATGATAGCACTGGAGCAATTGCTCAGGTGAAGGAACCAAAGGCACACCAGTGGATGAAGCACATGTTACGTCACTTCCATCTGGTCTGAAAGATCATGGATCGAGGTGACGTCGACCTTTAGAGGATCGACAGAAAGAAGAATCTGGCCAACCTCCTTACTAAAGCCTTGACAGTAAAGAAGTTTGATAACCACAAGTCGAAGATGGGTATTAGACACTATACCGAATGGATTTAGGATAAGGAGTTGTTGTAAAATATATCCCAAAGTCAATCATCTACCTATTGACGGTTGTGCTATTTTGTAAATATAAATAATTTATTAATAAATAAAATATTTATTTTAGTATTTTTCATCATAAATCTATATTTTCTAATGAACTCCTATGTTGTGATGAAGTTCTTAGGACTCTTTAGATTTGATAAAGAGATGATTTATTGATTAGTCCTTAAAACTATTCACGACTAAATGATATGTTGTTAAATAGGATAATAATGTTTATCAAGTGTAGGTCATTTTATGCTATATAGGTTGGTTGTCCTCTTAATCAAGAAGTGTGTATACACTGATATGGCATACAGGTGAGACATAGGGGTACATCATCATTGAATGTGACCAACTTTAGAGCATTCTGCTATCAAAAATTGCTCTAATAGGATATGGGTATAAGTATCCCTTGGATCTAAGATTGCCATGGTACCTTGCAAGTAACTCACTATGCTTTGATGCCGAACTATCAAAATTTTTAATTTAGTGATCGAAAATTTTTAAGCATAGTAAAGTACTTATGAAGTCGGTGAGTAATCAAGATGAGATTGACTACTCCAAGGAGTTTGGAGATAATGCATCGCTGTATTTCAATTTATCAAAACTTTGGCTAGGATAATCCATAAAAAGGATTTGATATTTTAAAATACAATATGGATAAGTTATTTGGGATTGATAGTTAAATCCTAAGTCGTTCTATGAGCATTTATGGTCAAGGGAATGAATTATAAGGAAACCATATCTATATGTGTTCTAAGAATGTCGCTTTATACATTCGACCTATCCGGCCATCAGGTATCATTGCTAGATGATCATTTTGATTGGTACAAAAATTTATTTCTATACTACTAGCATAGGTTTGAACCTATGGGGTCATACACATTAAAAATCTCAATCTGATTGGATGGTTGATCAATAATTAATAATCATTTTAGGATTAAATATTCAATATGATTGATGTTTGACATAGTGCAAGTGTTGCTGGATGATCGATTGGCAATCGGATTACTAATTGGCTCAATTTGATTGAGAAATTGGGCTGAGATCAAGTCTAATTGAATATGATTCAATTAGATTTAGTTTGGGCTTGATTAGATCAAGTCTAATTAATTTATTAGATAAGCCAATTGTAAGGGAGAATAATTCCTAGTTGAACAAGATCTTGAGTGCACCTAATTTTTAAATTAATTAAAAAATTAAATTAAAATTTAATTTAATTTAATTTAATTTAATTTAATTCTTAATTGGATCAGGAATACTATTAATTAAGGTTGCATCAAGATCTATTTTAATTGGGCTAAAGATTTGGTTTGACTAGTTAAAGCAAGAAGTCCTAGTTAGACTAGGACTCCTCTCTTACGCCACCTTTTCTTTTTTCATACCTTTTCTATGAATTTTTTCATAGAAAATTAGATTTCTAGAAAGCTTCCATGCCTATCCTTACCCCCGTATCCCTCTTAGATGGTTTGTGGTTTTGGATTTGATCAAAACTAAGAAGTAGTGATGATTTAGACTCTATTTGATAGAGTTTGGACAAACCTAAATCTCTTATCCATTATGATACCAATTAATCTAATTTTTTTCTAAAATTTTTATGGGAGGAAGAGGATTTAATTATGCACCAATTATTTAGAATCCATGCCAAAAAAGTTTGAGGTACCCAAGAGTTGGGCACCCTAGTCCTCATTTTATTTTGACTCTCTATTTAGGTATTTGATCTAAATAGGGACTCTCCTCTAACTCTCTATTTAAAGGGAGTTAAATCATGAAATTTTATGAGATTTTAGATCTGAGAGAGCAAGCTTGGCCATGGAGACCTTGGGTATATCAAAGTTGAGGGTGTGGGATTTTTTAAAGGCATAAATTATTGTGCCTAAGTGAGAGGAAAGGGCCTAGAGAAGAAGGGTCATCTCTAGGGTTTTTATTTCAAATATTTTTCTAGAAATTTTTGAGAGAAGAACATGGGAAGGAGGCTTCTTCCAGATCCTCCTTTCTCCTCCTTTGATCTTTGAAAAATTCAAGTCAATTGAAGAAGAAGATTCGACATCAACCATTGACGAAGGATTAGCACAATGCTAGTGCACTGTGCTAATTTCTAGATTGCTAGAGTTTAGATCATAATCGGGGCTTCGTGTGGACCTCTCATAGAGGCCAGACAATTTTATATGACACAATGTTATGTAAAATACTGATTAATTATAACTGGACATACCAATTAAAAGAGAAGTCCAATCCGAATTCAATGGTATAAGCAAATTCAACGTCACCCAATGATTAAAAATAATTTAGTTGCAATAGATTGGATTCCAGTCTCATTTTGCCTGCATAACTTGGCCTGAGGATGGTGAGTAATCTATCTTTCTAAAGACAATGACTATAGAAAAATCATATTATATAATCATAGAGGAGTTAGAAAATAGTTTAGAAAAATATGAGATAATAACTACTCTAGATACTTATTATGATCCTTTTAGTAATATAAAAATAAAAATTATAAAAAAAGCTCATAATGTTGATGGACCTTATCTGCCTGATCTTAAGATTGCTGAGTTTTGGATTAATAAAAAACTACTTAAAAAAGATTTTAAATCTGATGAATATCGTAAAAAGCAGTTCTTTAGCTCTCATAATAAAACTCAGAAAAACTTTATTAGGGAAATCTAGTTCAGCTAAATAAGGGCCAAAGAGAGACATATTCTCTTCTTTGATTGGTTTGATTAATATTATCCTAAGGGTCTTGAAAAAGCTAAGCCTGAAGTTCAGATATTAAAGATTAACTTGCTTTTTCAGTCTTGGAAGATTGATGGAAGTCTTGCCAAGAAACCTGATCATCCTTTGAACCGAACCAAGGTTGAAGAAGAATTAGGTAGACCTGGTCTAGAAGATAGTCACACTAAAGTATCTACTGATAAAATAGAAGAAATTATTAAGGTAGATCACTTAGTTCAGATTGAGAGGTAGGAAAGCTTCTCTAACTTTGCCCCTAATTCTGTAGGAATACAGGTGGAAGAGTTTGATTGTTCTGACAAAATTCCTATTGAACATCTTCCAATTAGAAAGAGGTATATTTATCAAGAAGAAACTAATGAACTTCCTCTTGAACCTACTTCTTCTACTACTGATTCTTAGGAGCTAGAATTAGGAGTCAAATTTGGATCTAGTATTAGATATGTATTTCAAGAATTAAATAAATTAGAGTCTAAGTCCATAGAGTCAGTCCCATCCATAGAGTCAGTCACATCCTTAGAGTCTAAGCCAATAGAGTTAGAGTCAGTCCCATCCTTAGAGTTAGTCCCCTTAGAATCTTTAGAGTCCGAGTCTAATAAAATAATTAGAAAAAATGAAGATAAGGTAGTGCATTCTAAGGCTAAATTAGGTTTTTTAGCTTTAAGAAAGTCTGCTTTATCTTTGAAAAAAATCTATAAAAATTAGAAAAAAATATAAAATAAAAGGTTCTAAGCCTTCTAAACTACCTGAACCCTATAAGAAACCCTATATTTCTATAAATATAGAAGGCTATTCATTAGAGAAGTCTGATAAAGTTTTATTTGAAAAATCTGATGAAAATTATAATAATTTAGTCTTAGATGACCTTGTAAATAATGTTAGAAATAGGACTAACCAAATCTTTATAAATAATCTTATGGTTCAAATTCCTAACTTAGAATTCCATTGTCCTAGACTTGTCCTGGTAGATTTGCATTCGAAAGTCATCCATGATACTACATTTGCCATTGAGATCGATCAGAATCTTTAGAAATTTGCTGAAAATAAAGAGATATTAAATTTGAATTCTGACAAGATATATAATAATTCAGAGGAGATAGTGGAGATATCATCATTTCTTTAGAGACAATTGAGAAGTTGGTGGAATTACCATCTCACTAACTATCAAAAGAATGAGATTCTAGATGCTATCAAAAGAAAATCTAATTGAAGCCATTACTTAGATTATCCTTTAGATTTTATAATTATTATAAATATCATACAAACATATAGAATTAGTCCAAAGATAGATCCTAATAATTGCATAGTTAGGATTTTCTTAGATCCAAATCAGGAGCCTATTTGCAGACTACCTCCTTTATTCTCATATTTGATCAGATCTAGCATAAAGAATGAAGGCCTTGGTAGTATTGATTTCAATTATAGAGTTCCTCATAACATCTGGATTATTGGATTTGAACTATTTGATGATTATTTGAGTCAGCAGAGAATACTTAGAAGAATAAAATTTGATAATCTCTACTATCAAGATAGACTCCTGATAAATAAATCTTATCTTAAATTTCATAAAAAATTCAAAAAAAAATATTTTGATAAATGAGCTAGAAAGATTTCTAAAGACAAGCATCAAAAAGCTCTTCTCTTTTGAAGAGATATTTGAGGACTGATCCAAGAAAGAATACTAATGAAATCAAATATCTTTTGATGAATCAATGCCATTCTAAAACTAGGAATTCTAAAGGTAAAGATCCATTAATTGATGAAGATTTCTTAGGATCCAATGATAAGCATGAAGTTCAAAAATGGTTCTGTGAAATCTTACTCAAAATTAGAGATTATCACTATAAAACTAAAGCCTTGGTAGACTCTGGAGCTGATAAAAACCATATTAATGAAAACTTAATTCCTTTAGAATATTTTAAGAAAATGTCTCGAAGTATTAGAAGCACAAATGTAGAAAACCTTAGGATAAGACGTAAAATCTCTAATGCTTATGTTTGTGTAGGTAACACCTACGTCCAAACATTCCTCCTTTTAGTTAGAACCCTAAGTCATAAAATTATATTAGGAAATCCCTTTATAACTTCAATAAAGCCTTTCACTGTTACAGACAAAGGTATTATTTCAAAAATTAAAGGTGAAAAAGGTAACATTAAAGTTTTGTCCTGAAGAGTCTTTCTTCAACAAACTAAAATAGGTAGTTGAAGTTAGATTCATAAATAAATTATCTCTTATAAATAAAGACTCCAAGAAAAACTTATCAAGTTTTCTTTTCAGTCTACTAAAAGGAGCTATTAAACTTATTAGGATAGATAAAGCTATAAAAATCTATTAAGAACACCCTTTTTTCTATCCACCTTGTATCTTAGAAGAAATTAAATTCTTACCAAAGAAAAATTTTATGAAAAGAACTATTCTCTGGATATTTACCCTTTTTCATAATAAAAGGATGACTATGGTTAAAACCTTTAAATTCCAAAAATCCCTGGTCCAGCATTACTTGAGTATCTTTAATTTTTATAAAAGACAGAATAGTCATCTCATGAACTCCCTGGTCTGGAGAGTCCAGCACACCAAGGTAATAAAGAAGATCAATAGAAAGGTATATCATCTTTTCTATTTCAAAATAGCTTATCAGGATGCTTTCAAAATTATATTCAATGTTTCTAACCTAGCCTTAGAAAGCATTCTAGGGCAAGATGAAAAAAAAGGATCAAAAAACAAATTGCTAATCAACGGCACATTGTCTCTTCTTCCTTTAAAAGGTTAAATACAAATTCACTTCCCTATCCTTATAATCTTTATAGGAAAAAGATTTTTAAGGAGGCCATTCTAAATAAAAGGACTATTTTTGAGAAAGGAAAGCTTACTCTATAGCCAAATAAAGAAAACTCAATTTTCACATTCTAATCAGGAATAGAAAACTCATCTCCTGGATCAAAAAAGGGATTTTAGAAGGGCTTTGACTACTCTAGCAGATCATCTATCTAAAAGAAAATTATCTTTAACAAAAATAAAAGGCCTAATATCACTAGTTGGAGGACAATCAAATCAAATTACTCTAGAACCAGTCACTCTCTACTAGATCTGCAATCTTGTAGAAACACCAACTATGGTCAAGCAAAAAAGGCTTGACTACTAGAAAAAGGCTCAAGAAGTGCTAAACTTTGAGTTACTTGAAGACATTCTTCAAAGAGCAACCTAGCCAGATGAAGTCAAAAGGTTACTAGAAGATTTACAAATATTCTTGATAAATGGTTGGAGCTATCCAAAGTTATACTTCCCATTATTCAACATCTTTGCCATGAAAGAAGAAGTCAGAGCTTTATATAAAGGATTAATACAAATGATATCAGTAGACCCCTTTTCCAGTTTACATATATTTCCAGCAGTAGCCAGCAAAGTTCTCAATACAATTGCAAGAAGGTATCAAAGTATACTAGGAGTAAAAATTTTTAGCGGATAGGAAATCAGGAAAGTAGGAGAGATCATTCATTCTTTTCAAATTTATGAAGTTAGCATATTAGAGGATGAAGACTATGTTGGGATAATTGAATGAAATGGTGAAGAACTTCCAAAGCTTTTTTATTTCAAAGAATACAAAGAAAATTGTTATGTTGAAGTCTACCAAGAAGCCCAAAAAAGAAAACCTCAGAAATGTTGGAACGACAGAAGAATTTGGATAACTACTATGATCCCTATAAAATTTGAAAGGCAAACAGATTGGGGGAGAACATGGGAACCACTATTGAAGATAGAAAACTATCCTCAAGAGGTTCAAGGCAGAATACTAGATCAAGAAAATATTCTCAAAAGAACTCATTAGTTAAGCACTCCAACTTTTGAAGAAACTTCTTCTAGCATACTGAATACAGAATTAAATTCTCCTAAGTATTCAAACTCAAGAAGAAATGAAACCAGTTTAACGATATATTCACTCTCAACAATCAAGAACCAACCTTTCCATCCTTTGAAGACTTGACATCTTTTGAACTCAACCCACTAGGTTGAGATGTAAAAAAAAAAAAGAAGAGAAAAGAAAAAAAAATGTTTTCTTACTAACCTTCTATCAAAACTTTTGTAGAATATTTTTCTGCAGGTACAACTTTGTTTGAGATGATATTAATGGCAATTCAGACCATTATCACTGGCCAACAAATGCTGTCAATCGGCCTGCAAAAGAATTTCAAAACATGATAAGTAATGGCCTACGGTACTCTTGAAGTGATGCATAACGATCTATAAGAAGATTCCTGACAAGAACAACTATAGGAAGATTCTCTGATAAAAGTTACTACAGAAAAAATAGCTACAGCTACAAGAAGATCCGGACTTCATTTAGTTTCAAATCCACAGACTCCAAACCAAATGAAGTCCGCATTGCCCCTTCCTCATCTATAAATAGAGGAGAAGGGCTTCAGCTGAAGGAGGAGGTGGAGTAAGCGGTCGAAAGTCTAAGCGATCGGAGTGCGGGAAGGATCCACCTGAAGAGTTTGAGAGTCTCTTCTCTTCTCTCTCTTGCTACTCCACAAAGCTAAGGCAAAGTTTCTCTTCCTTCCTACCTCTCTTCTTTCTTCCTTCCTTTCTTTCATTCTCATTTTCTCTTTATCAATTCTTCTCATCTTCTTCCTTCATTATCTCATTTCTTCATCTCATCTTCTCATCTTCTCATCTTCTCATCTCATATTCTCCACTTCTTCATCCTGACATCCACTATCATGTAAACATCTTCCACCACATAATCTCTACATAACTCTCTACTCCTCACTTTTTCTTTATAAATATTCCATCTGAGGGAGAACATCCAAAAACAAAACTCCCTCTTGCAGCTTCAGAAGAAGGATCCGAAATCTTTTTCTCTTCTCTCCTTTCAATTACTTCTCTTCTCTCCTTTCAATTACCTCTTCATTCCTCTTCCTTTCTACTGTTCATCTTCTTCTTCTTCCGAAAGAAAACTTTTGCCAAAGCTCTCTTGTAAATATGTAAGTATGCTTAGTATGTGATTAGCATGTATTAGCTTGTATTAAGCATGCTTGGAATCTCTGGTATGTAAATAAGTTTGTTTAAGCTTGTATGGTATGCTTTTAAGCTTTCTTCAACACTAATTTAAGTATTGTTATGTAAATAAAATATATTTTTCTTCATAATTAGTCTTTAATTATTGCTCATTGTTACTATTCATAGTTACTATTCATTGTTACTATTCATAGTTACTGTTCATAGTTACCATTTAGCACTGTAGCTCGATACTGTAGTAGAAACCACTATACAGTATTGAAGTAGATACAATTGTACTACTGTAGAAACCACTATTCAGTACTAAAAATGGGGGTACCATAGTATAGAAAAAATCTCCTAAGTACTACACAAGATTGTTCTATAAAACAACAGTCAATTTTGAAGGATAAACCAACCCTGAGGTGGTAGAGGCTGCATTGTAAATAACCATGCAGTTAGGATAAATAATCCAACCACCTCCTCGTACCCTTAGTATCTCGATTGCATTGCAAATAACCATGCAATCACCAGTGCTGAGCAATAACTATTTATTTGTTAACTACTGACTAGCATACTTTGATAGTAACTATTTGTATTAACTATTGATTAGTATATTAGTATTTAGTTTATTTAACTATTTATATTAATTGTTAGTTGTTGCTTTATGTTTATTTAATTTATGCTTATGTTTGGTTTTAAGTTTATTTCAGAAAAAAGCAAAAAATATTGTTAGTTAGCCATCAGTTTGATAGTATGTTTGTTTAATATTAGAAAAAATCAAAAATATTTAGTTAGTTAATTTTAAATCTAAAAAAACATAAAAATGATCTCCTTCTTTAGTTAATTTATGAGAGTCTGTCTAGTCATTTGTATGAGTCTATTTAGCCTATTTATTTTTAATATTTGTTTGTCCATCTTATCTACCTGTCGGACATCTTAAGTAGTCGTAGTTATTATCTGTTTGCTTTATCTCAGGCTGTTGTCTACTTCTCTTCTTAAAAGTGTCCAATTTGTACTTTCATTCCTTGGTTTTGGGCTATATTGTATATATTCATGGGCAGTATTGTATACTTTGGAGCTCGTCCTTTAGTATGGCATAATTGATATTTGGCCTCGGTTATTGATAAGAGACATTCTGTCTGCCTTATACCACCCAAATCTAGTGTTTCCAGTTTGGTTGCCCGACGTAAGCTAATATGGTGGATCTTCATATCACTCTGGATTTGAGTTCCTCATTACATCAAGTATCAGAGCCTTGTTGCTTTTTGTGCCAGGAGGAAGGGATTAGAGTCTGATTATATGGAGGTTTTCATAGCGGACTTGTTTCCATAGCTTCATTTCTTATCTGTTTAGTCACTGTGTGGTAAGGATTCATTTGATTAAGCTGATAGACTGGCATGCATTTAGGGTCAGTAAGTAGTAGATTTGTATGGATGAGGTATGGCTGGTATTGTCCAATCTCTTTTTGCTTGCACAACTTGGCCTGAGGATAGTGAGTAACCTATCTTTCTAAGGATAATAACTATAGAAAAATCTTATTCTATAACCTTAGAGGAGTTAAAAAATAGTTTAGATAAATATGAGATATTAACTACTCTAGATACTTATTATGATCCTTCTAGTAATATAAAAATAAAAATTATCAAAAAAGCTCATAATGTTGATTGACCTTATCTGCCTGATCTTGAGATTGCTGAGTTCCAAATTAATAAAGAACTACTTAAAAAAGATTTTAAATCTGAAGAATATCATAAAAGAAAAAAGCAATTCTTTAGTTTCCATAAAAAAACTCAAAAAGACTTTATTAGAGAAATCAAACTCAACCAAATGAGGGCCGAAGAGAGACATATTCTCTTCTTTGATTGGTTTGATCAATATTATCCTAAGGGTCTTGAAAAAGATAAGCCTGAAGTTCAGACATTAAAGATTAACTTGTTTTTCCAGTCTTGGAAGATTGATCATAGTATTGCCAAGAAAGCTATTCATCCTTTGAACCCAACCAAGGCTGAAGGAGAATTAGGTAGACCTAGTCTAGAAGCCAGTTATTCTAAAGTGTCTACTGATAAAATTGATGAAATCATTAAGGTAGATCACTTAGTTCAGATTGAGAGGCAAGAAAGCTTCTCTAAATTTGCCCCTAATTTTGTAGGAATACAGATGAAAGAGTTTGATTATTCTAATAAAATTTCTATTGAAAATCTTCCAATTAAAATGAGGTATATTTATCAAGAAGAAACCAATGAACTTTCTCTTGAACCTGCTTCTCCTACTACTAATTCTCAGGAACTAGAATTAGCAGTCAGATTTGGATCTATTATTAGGTATATATTTCAAGAGCTGAATAAAATAGAGTCTGTCTCATCCTTAGAGTCTTAACCCATAGAGTTGGAGTCAGTGTCGTCCATAGAGTTAGTCCCCTTAGAACCTTTATAGTCTGAGTCTAATAAAATAATTGGAAAAAATAAAGGTAAGGTAGTGCATTCTTAGGCTAAATTAGGTTTTTTAGCTTTAAGAAAGTCTGCTTTATCTTTGAAAAAATCTATAAAAATTAGAAAAAAATTATAAAATAAAATGTTCTAAGCCTTCTAAACTACCTAAACCTTATAGAGAATCCTATATCTCTATAGATATAGAAGGCTATTCATCAAAGAAGTCTGATAAAGTTTTATCTAAAAAATCTGATGAAAATTATAATAAATTAGTCTTAGGTAACCTTGTAAATAATGTTAGGAATAGGGCTAACCAATTCTTTAGAAATAATCTTATGGTTTAGACTCCCAACTTAGAATTCCATTATCCTAGGTCGGTCCAGGCAGATTTACATTTGGAAGTCATTTATGATTTTATATCTGCCATTGAGTTCAATCAAAATCTTAAGGAATTTGCTAAAAATTAAGTAATATCAAATTCAAATTCTATCAAGATTTATAATGATTTGGAAGAGACAATGGAGATAGCAACATTCCTTTGGAGACAATTGAGGAGTTGGTGGGATTATCACCTCACTAACAATCAAAAGAATGAAATTCTTGACGCTATCAAAAGGGAATCTAATAGAAGCCATTACATAGAATATCCTTTAGATTTTGTGATAATTGTAAATATCATTCAAATATATAGAATTAGTCTTAGGATAGATTTCAATATTTGTATAGTTAGGATTTTCTCAAATCCAAATCAAGTGCTTATTTGCAGACTACCTCCTTTATTCTCAGATTTGATCGAACCTAGTATAAAAAATGAGGACTTTGGTAGCATTGATTTCAATTATAAAGTTCTTCATACAATCTAGATTGTTGGATCTGAACTAATTGATGATTATTCGAGTCAGCAAAGAATACTTAGAAGAATAAAATTTGATAATTTCTGCTATCAAGATAGACTCCTAACAAATAATTTTTTTCTTAAATTTCATAAAAAAATTTTAAAAAAATATTTTGATAAAAGAGCTAGAAAGATTCCTAAAAACAAGTATGAAATAGCTCTTTTCAATAGATATTCAAGGACTAATTCGAGAAAGAATACTAAAAAAATTGAATATCTTTTGACAAATCAATGCCATTCTGGAAAGGATCACGTTGCCTTAATGGATATCAATTTGGAAGAATTCTGTGGTAGTTCCTTTGGATATTCTTACTTTGATGAATCTTTTAACCCAATCCTAGAAGCCACTAGGAATTCTATTGAAAAAGCTCCATTAATAGATGTGAACTCTTATGAAGATTTCTTAGGATCCAGTGTTAAATATGAAGATCAAAAATGGTTCTGTGAAATCTTACTTAAAATTAGAGGCTATCACTTTAAAACCAAAGCTTTGATAGACTCTGGAGCTAATATAAACTATATTGAGAAAAATTTAATTTCTTTAAAATATTTTAAGAAAATAACTCAAAATATTAGAATGGCAAATGAAGAAAATCTTAGGGTAAGACATAAAATCTCTAATGCTTATGTTTGTGTAGGAAACACCAACATCCAAACATCCCACTTTTTAGTCAAAACCCTAAGTCATGAAGTTATATTAGGAATGTAACATCCCAAACCAGTAAAATAATAGATTAAAATATTTGTGTTCAGGTATGTATGGCATAGTAGTCTATTTATGGTATATTTGAGCCCTTTGAGCACAAATTGTGACTATCTGTTATTCTAAGTTCTAAATTAAAAGATTTATGTTCAGGTATATATAGCATAGTAGTCTAGTTATGGTATATTTGATCCCTTTGACCATAAATTATGACTATCTATCATTTTGAGTCCTAAAACTTTTATCTGAAAGCTAGCACCTATAAGGGGGGCTATATAAAATTTATATTTTCTTAAAATAAAAAGTCTTGATAATTGATCTTTAGGTATTGGTAAGTTATAAATTGATTTTTAATAAATTTTGGAGACCCTTTAACCTATTCATTTAGAAGCAAGAAAGTTATAAAAGTTTTGAGTTTGGATAATTTGAACTAGAACCCAAATTTTAGTTTCTTATTCTTAAGGATTTTGACTTTTCTGATATTTTATTGGTTTCAAGTAGGGGGTGTTTCTTATTTACATTTATGTTTTAAAGTTAAGACATTAACTTAAAAAAAGAAATATAAATAAGTAGTGTATAAAGTGAAGCTGTGAGTGGAGTATGAAAAATAAAATTTCTAAAATCCTAGTATCGAGCTGATCCAAAGTGAAATCGAGCCAGCCCGAATCTTAGGCTATAGTGATGGGTGTTCAATTTTTCTAAGAGAGCCAGCTCGATGTGAGTTCGAGCTGACCCAATTTGGGATCGAGCCAGCGTGATTAGCGAGAACAGAAGAGCGGTGTGGGTCGAGAAGCTTTAAAAGTGGTATTTTAAATAGATTTTTAGAGAAATAACTTAACAACTGACTTTCTTGTGTTATGCCACGTAATTAGAAGAGAGAGGGAGAGGTGTGTTGGCTTCTTGATGGGATGACAACTAGCAATTCTATTATTTCTCCTAGAATAAAGGCCACCAGTTCTTCTTTAGGTTGTCCTGAGTTTTGTAGCTATTCAAAAAGAAAAGAGAACAGAATAGAGCTGAGGAAGGTCGAGTGTCAATCAGAAATCAAAGGGAATTCAATAGGTAAAAGGAATGATTTTGCTGTAAATCGATTGGAAGGAAGAGTAGTTGCTATTGTTAGAAGAAGAAAGGATTTTGTTCCGTAGCAGCAGTGTTTAACAATTTTAGGAAAAGAAAAAAAGTTGAACAGGTGCTTAAGTAAGCCATTTAGCTAGTAGCCTATTGGGGGTGAGTAGATTTCTATCTATCCATGGTGTTTTCACTATACTTTGCTAAGTAAAAATATTATTTAAAAAGCAAAATATTCTTTTGATACTCTATAGCTTACGCTGATTTCATATAGATGGTTTGAGAACCATCATAATAAGGAATAATTTTTAAATGACTTTTGTATATTTCATAAGCAAGTATATGTATGCATAGTTTTAGTGATTTTAAATATGCTTCTTAATAATCTCTTATATGACTTTGATAATTATAAATAAGATGTATAGTGATATCGTAGGTGGTTTCATCTCTTTAATGATGAATTTTGTTTATGTGCCCTGGGACTTATTAATGTTGTAATCATAGGCTGGCTGCTCTTAGGAATGATGTACCTAGAGAGTGTGTTGTCCCAATGATATTTAGGATAGGCTACTCATGGGAATGGTATAACCTATGAGAGTGTGTTATCCTGATGGTGATGGTAATTTAGATAGACTACTTGTAGGGATGCCTTGAGAGTGTATTGTCCTATGGATGAAAAGACAGGCTGCTCATAAGGAACATGAGTGTGTAGTCTGAATAAAATCTATGTTGTCTTGATAGTACTTTGATAGGCTACTTGTGGGGATGCCTTGAGAGTGTGTTGTCCTTTAAAAAAGGCAGACTGCTCATAAGAAATCCTAGAGGAGTGTGTTGTCGAAGTAAAGAAAAGCTGGTTATTCACTTGAATGATTTGCACGTGGTTGTGTATTGGTATGGTTAAAGATAAACGATTTGGTTTATGTTTCAAAAGTATCTTCTATGTGAAAGCTATTTATATGGAATTGTAAAGGTTTGAAATCTTATTAACACCATATTGCAAGCAATTATTTGTATTTTAGAAAAAACTTTTATATGATTTATTGGTCTTGATACGCAATTGTTTAGAAGCTTATTAGTAGCATGATATATATGATATTATAAGTATTATGGCTATCTAGTTTTCTCTATTATTAGATGAAATTATACTCACCAGGAGTCCCCAAGTCTCACCCCTCACTCTTGTATCTTAAAGTTTTGGAAGTTGCATAGCTCAAAGATATGTTTCAGCCTATGTACAGATGTGTTAGTGTCTTTAGTGAAAAAAGCTATTTTGGTGATGATGGCTCATAAAAATAATATATTTTAAGATGTATAGAGCTGAGATGGTAAAGCTAGAACCATTACGAGTACATGTTTTAGTTTGTTTTAAAGAAAAGTATGTATTAAAAAGATGATTAATGACTAGAATGAATATATGAAGTATGATTTTGTGAATGAATCCTTGGATTTTCTTATGTAATTATTGAGTTAAGTTATGATATTTGCTTTAGTAGATCAAGAGGTTAAATTGAATAGTATATGCTGATTGAGGAAGAATTTGGGATAATTGTGTTGAGTAGGTTTAAATGATATTATTATTTGGCATAGTTTAGAAATCTCCTTAACCTTTAGATAAGGATGGGGTGTGGCACCATCATCCAAATTTAGGGGTGGGGTATTACAAGAAGATTCCTTTATAACATCAATAAAACTTTTCTCTATTATAGACAAAGGTATTATTACAAAGATTAATGGTGAAAAGTAAACATTAAATTTTTGTCCTGAAGAGTCTCTCTTCAACCTACTAAGAAAAGCAGTTGAAGTAAAATACTTAAATGAATTATCCCTCATAACAAGAGACTCTAAGCTAGGAAAATATAAGTTTAAAATTAAATTAAAATAATTAAAATTTAAAAGTAATCATAAGGTCTTAGATGAGTTATTCCAATGGTTGAAATGCCAGACCCCTCGTAGACAAAAAATAGTAAAAAAGATTTAATGATCTCGATGTTATTTTAAATGGCTTGCATTACTGAATTATGAAGTAATTCAAATTATTCTACCTTATTCTCACTTTTTAATAATATATCTGTATAACAAAAAATATTGGAGATCTCTGCAATATTTCTTTAGAAAAATAATTTGAAGTGGGCTTATTATACCTGTGACAAATTTAAAACTACTTGAAGAAGAAAATAAAATCCTTCTTTTAAAACAAATCCTAGGATTAGATAAAAAACTTTATAAAAATATAAAATTAACTTTTCAAATGATTAGTTTATATTCTACCTATGATTTGAAGACAAGTCTTTCATATTTACAAAAAATTCTCTTAATTTTTTATCACAAAAAAGACTCTATCTAAAATCATCCAAGTCTGCATCTAGATTCCAAAAATATTTCTAGACAAGTAATATTTCTACATGGAATAACTATTCTAAGAAATTATCTAATTTCACATCTTTTTGATAGGAGATCAATTTAGAAGACTATCCAAATTCAAAAGAAATGATTACCTCAAAAACTAATTTCATTATCTTTCTTTCTTGATAGGGATCCAACACCAAAAAACAAGAACCAAAGATCTTTAAACTCTACCTTTAAAAATCAAGAGAAACTTGTTGGAGAATCATCTCATCAATGTATTCCTAAACAAGTTACTCACTACAAAACTTATGATTTAGTAGAGGCGCCAACTATGATCAAAAGGCTTGATTATTAGAAAAAGACCAAAGAAGTTCTAACCCCAGAACTTCAAAATATTATTCTTCAAAAGGTAACCCAACCTTATGAAATCAGAAGTCTACTCAAAGAACTTTGCAACTACATTGTAATTGAATGGTGTTGCTGGCCGAAGCTTTTAATTCCCAATATCAACAAAAATTTCAATGAGGAAGAAATCAGAGCCCTCTACAAAGGAATTGTCAGATTAGTTATAGTCGATTGTACTTATCCTATCAATAGTTTTTCAGAGGTAGTCTCCACTCTTTTACTCCAAGCCAATAGATATGAAAGATAGCTGAAGATCATAATCTACAGTGGAATTTAAGAAAAAAAAATTGAAAAGGTCATTTACCCCTTCCAGATGAATAATATACCTTATCATAAGAAGATGATTACGTCTTCACTAGCAGGTCAGAGAAAGACATCAACATTATAATAGAAGGGCTTGATATCAAAGAATACATGATTACTAATTATCTTGAAGTCTACTAGATGGCCAAGGTTTTGAAAAGTCAAAAGTGTAGGACAAATGGAAGAATTTAGGTAATAACAAACCTTCCCATCACTCTATCAGGAAAAGAAGGAACATGTGGCACAATGCTAAATTTATAAAACTATCCTTAACAGATAAAAGAAGCACTCCTAAATGGAAGCATCCCACTTCAATCAATAATAATTGGGTATAACAAAGAAGGAATTTTTGGACATGCAGAAAGGATTGAGGATATTCCAGAAAATTATGAAGACACCCTTGGGTTTGCTAATGCTCTTCTAAGACCTAGTCCTAAAAGATTTTTATATCAAGTCTTGAAGAAAGCTTATTTTCGACATTAAAAAAAAAGAGAAGAAAGAAAAATGCTTTCTTACTAACCCCTACCAAAATTTTGGTAGAATGTTTTGTTGTAGGTACTACTTTCAAAATCCATTTGCCTCCAACTACGGCCAAGAAAGATTATTGTTGCTCAACCAACAAATAAGCAGTGGCTAATAGAAGCTGTCAATCAGGCTACAAAAGAACTTCAAAAATGACAAGTAACAGCTTACAGTACTCCTAAAGTGATGCATAATGATCTACAGGAAGATTTCCTATAGTATTCCTAAAGTGATGCATAACAATCTATAGGAAGATTCTTAATAGTACAATTACAGGAAAAGATAAATATAGGAAGATTCAGACTTTAATCAGTTTCAAATCCATGGACTCCAGACCAAGTGAAGTCCACATTGCCCCTTCCTCATCTATAAATAAAAGGGAAGGGCTTTAGCAGGAGGAGGAGGTGGAGTGAGCGATCGATATTCTAAGTGACCGGAGTGCCGGAAGGCTCCACCTGGAGAGTTTGAGAGTCTCTTCTCTTCTCTCTTTTTCTACTTTCCAAAGCTAAGGCAAAGCTTCTCTTCTCTCCTTCCTTCTTCCTTCCTTTCTTTCCTTCTCATTTTCTCTTCATCCCTTCTTCTTATCTTCTTCCTTCATTAGCTCATTTCATCTTCTCTTATTCTCCTCATCTTCTCATCTCTTTCCTTCATCATCTCATATTCTGCACTTCTTCATTCTGACATCCACTACCATGTAAACATCTTCCACCACATAATCTCTACATAACTCTCCACTCCCAACTTTTCCCTTATAGATATTCTATCTGAGGGAGAACATCCTAACGAAACTCACACTTGCATCTTCGAAAGAAGGATCCAAAACCTTCTTCTCTTGTCTCCTTTCTATTCCCTCTTCATTTCTCTTCCCTTCTACTATTCATCTTCTTTCTCTGAGAGAAAACTCTTGCGAAAGCTCTCTTGTAAATATGTAAGAAAGTATGCTTAGTGTGTGATTAGCATGTATTAGCATGTAGTAAGCATGCTTGGTGTCTCTAGTATGTAAATGATAGAAATGCGATATAGTCGTTAAGATATCATGTTTATCAGTTTAATCCAACTTCTTAAAATAATTAAAAATACATAGATAGCAGTGAGTCGGGTTAAATCCGTAGGAAAGGTAGTGTTTTCATATTTGAAATCTTTGATTTTCTTAAAAGAAAAACAAAAGGATTTGAAAATAGAATTTGAAGTCAAAAATTAAAATTATGAAGTAAAAATTAAATTATGCAGAAAAGTAAACTTGGTACTAAGATCTACTAATTAGATCTTAGCATCAACTTGCAGTAAAATAAAGAATAATAATTAAAGTATAAAAATTAAATTACAATAAAAATAAAAAGTTGAAATCAAAGTGCAAAAAAATAAAATTTATATTAATTAAAATTTTAGAATTTAAATATATAAAATTTAAAAAAAATAAAATAAAATAAAATAGCTTGATCTCTGATCTTAGATCGACATTGGTGGAAAGATGGTGTAGAAGCCCACCTCTTCTTCTTGGCATCCATTGCTTTGAAGCAGCCATTAATCCATAGCCTGGCTTCACCCTATACCAAAGCTTTATCTTGATTAGAGATGTTGATTTCTGAAAGCCTGGGATCCTTTTTGTAGAGCTAGGAGGGCTGGATATTTTTTCTGGAGGCAATGTAGGACTAATAGCCTTTTTAATCATCAAAATATAAAAAAATTTAAGTAAAATTTGGATTAAAATAGCTCTGATATGAATCTGATAAGTCTGGTGAAATCTAGTCATTCAATAGGAATCCAACGAACCAAAAATCATCAAAATTGGATGCATATCGGTCCAGATCAGATCGGATTAAATTTTGATCGTTGATCATACGTTGATGAAAAAAATCTGATCGTTGATCGCACGTTAGGAGTCCTGATCACCATCAGGAGCATTATGGACTGTTGGATTATTCCCTGGATCATGCACTGTCGTTGGATGACGATCCATATGAAGTCTGAAGCTGAATCAAATCCGAAAATAACCACAGCAGTTTGATCTTGACTGCAAGCTACCACAGCCATTCGATCGTACAATTACTATTCCCATGGACCGCATGGACCAACCGTACCACACACCACAGCCAATCAGCGCTCCTGTCATTGAGTCGAAAGACCAAAATGCCCTATGAGTCATGATAGATTTTTTGTGAACCCTTTAAGAGTCTAGGTCCATCACGTGTTGCATCTTAATTCGTCAGTTTTTGTTGAGCTGGCAGTCCACGCTTGGATCGTGGATTGGTTGATGGCTTCCGCGGCTGAGTCGGCTTGCATGGCTGGCTTGGCAAGTTGGCTTGTTGGCTTGTCTCAGCACGTTTGGATGCACTGATTGATTTGGCACGGCGGCTTGAGCCGGTTAAGCCAAATGTTACTTTTATTTAATTTTTTATTTATTTTATTTCTTTAGAAATTCATATCTTTTTTGTGTTAGCTCTATTTTGCATGAAATTTATTTCATTATGATAAAAAAAAGCTCTTTCTATTGATTATAAAATTATATTTTTTTAATTTTTATTTTTTTATCTAATTTTTAATTAATAAATTATTAATTTCTTAGAAAATTATATATAAATTGATTATTAATTTTTAAAAATTAATATAAATTAATTAATAAATTAATACTTTTATTGATGAATTTATGATGCTTATCACATCCCCCAACTTAAGCTTTGCTCATCCTCGAGTAAAGAAAGAATTTAATTTAGATCAATTACCATATTTCATTGAGATCCTCCTTCACAAGAATAAATCTAGAATTTAAGATCAAAAGTTTAGACAGTATCACTAACTAAGTATTGAGTTTCAGAAGTAAATTTCATGGTAGATTAATCAGAAACTTTCTTAGAGTTCATCTAAAGATTTTCAGCACTTTGTTTCATGAATACTAACTTAGCATTTGGGTGTTGATTCAAAGGATAAATGAATCTTCTTTTTATCACCTATTTTGGTTAGTTTTCTATATACTCCCAAGTTAAGTGCATGAATTAAGGTAGCTTTCACACTGCTTTTTTTTTTTTTTTTTTTTGAAAATTATGCTGAGCATCCTGGCCTTCCCTTCACCATTTGATGTGAACTTCTACACTTGACTTAAGGTGCAGAAGTTCTAGTTTAGGGCAATCCACATATACTCTATGTTTTTGCACTTTTTTTTTTTTTTTATTTAAGCAAGGTAGCTCTTTTCCTTAAATTCAAGTTTCTTTAGTTGAGGTATATATAAACCATCAATTTTTAGTGATAATTGAATCCTCAATTTAGCCTTATAATCAACACCTACTGTGCTTCATTAGTATGTATATGCAGTTAGAAGTGCTGTTAGCCTTTAAATGACCTAAGTAGGCTTGCTAATGGTCTGACCAAGTAATCTGCTTCTTAACTCGCTACCATTATTAGTTAATACTTTCTAACTTTATTACTTTTCCTAGTTTATTTTGCTTAAAATTCTCTTTCCTGAAATATAGTTTATCTAAAAATTTTCAAAATAGTTTTAAAGTTTGATTGTTATTATTATATTTATTTATTTATTTATTATTATTATTTTTAACTTTTTTTATTTATTTTATTTTTATTTTTATTATTTTATTTATATATATATATTTTTTTTACCCCCCAACTGAATTGACATTGTCCTCAATGGAGAGGGAAAATAAATAAAAGGGTGTAAATTATGTTTATTTATTTAGCATGGGTCTTGAAGCTTATGATCCTTCTCCAGCTTTTTGGTTCTTCTCAACTTAGCCTAAAAGAAAAGAAACTAAAAAGAATAAATTAGATTCAAGAAGTATTGGGTTGCCTCCCAATAAGCGCTAAGTTTATTGTCTTCAGCCAGACAAAATGCAGTTTAATTCATTATGGTTCTATTAATTGCATACTTGATCAATATTTCGATTTAATGATATCCCTTCGATATATGGTTTAAGCCTTTGGCCATTTACCTTAAAAAAATTTTTAGTCCTGGGATCATAGAGTTTGAATTGCACCATGTGGGAATACATGATTAACTATATAAGGTCCATCCCATCTGGATTTTAGTTTTTCCAGGAAATAATCGAAGCCTTGAGTTAAATAACCAGACTTGTTGATTTGGCTCAAAGGTTTTTCTTGAAATATGTTTATCATGGAAGGCTTTCATTTTCTTCCTTATAAATTTTTGAATTTTCATAAGCTTCTTGCCTTAATTCTTCTAATTCACTTAATTGTAACATCCGATTGGAACCAGCTTTGTTTAAATTAAAATTTAATTATTTTATTGCCCAATATGCTTTATGTTCAAGTTCTACCGGAAGGTGACATGCTTTTCCATAGATTAATCTATAGGGAGACATTCCAATAGGGGGTTTTATAAGCTGTCCTATAGGCCCATAATGCATCATCCAATCGATCTGACCAATCTTTTCGATCAGGCCTAATAGTCTTTTGTAAGATATTCTTGATTTCCCTATTAGAGACTTCTACCTGACCACTTGTTTGCGGATGGTATGGTGTAGCTATCTTATGTGTCACCCCATATTTTCGTAATAAAGTTCGAAATTGATGATTTGTAAAATGGGTACCTCCCGTCACTAATGATAGCACGTGGAAATCCGAACCTAGGAAAAGATATTCTTCTGAATAAATTTTAAGGACTACTTTATGATCATTGGTTCGAGTTGCTATTGCTTCAATCCATTTAGAAACATAATCGACAGCTACCAAAATGTATTCAAATCCATTGGAAGGTGGAAAAGGTCCCATAAAATCAATTCCCCATACATCAAAAATTTCTAACCACTAAAATGGGGTTCAAAGGCATCATGTCTTTCTTTGAAATATTCCCTAAGGCTTGACACTTAAAACACTCCTGACTAAAAGTATGGGCATCCTTAAATAATGTTGGCCAATAAAAACCACTCTTGTAACACTTTGGCCGCAGTTTTTCGTCCAGAAAAGTGTCCTCCACAAGCAAGAGTATGACAAAATTGTAAGATACTCCATTGTTCAGATTCAGGAACACATCTACGAATGATTTGATCAGCACAAATTCTAAAAAGCTCAGGATCTTCCCAAAAATAATATTTGATTTGAGCAAAGAATCGATCCTTTTCATTCTTAGACCAGCCATCAGGAATTTGTCCTATGACTAAGTAATTGACAATATTTGCAAACCAAGGAGTCTTTGTATGTGAAACTGTTAACAATTGTTCATCTGAAAAAGATTCTCTGATTGATACAGGTTCATTATCTTTCACTAGGATCCTAGACAGATGGTCTGCTACAACATTTTTAGATCCCTTCTTATCTCGAATTTCAATGTCAAATTCTTGTAACAGTAAAATCCATCTAATTAATCATGGTTTAGCATCTTTCTTTGAGAGCAGGTATCTCAAGGCTGAATGATCCGAGTAAATTATGATTTTTGATCCTAATAAATATGATCTAAACTTTTCTAGGGCAAACACAATGGCTAGCAACTCTTTTTCAGTGGTGGTATAATTCATTTGTGCTTCATTCAGAGTTCTACTAGCATAATAGATCACTACAGGACATTTGTTTACCCTTTGGCCTAGGACAGCTCCTATGGCAAAATCTGAGGCATCGCACATAATTTCAAAAGGTAGTGACCAATTAGGAGGTTGTATGATTGGAGCTTTGGTCACAGCTTCTTTTAAGATTTCATAAGCTTTAAGACAATTTTCATCAAAGTTAAAAGAAACATCCTTAGCAAGGAGATTACACAAAGGACGAGAAATTTTAGAGAACTCTTTGATGAAGCGACGATAGAATCCTACATGACCAAGAAAAGATCGAATTTGTTTGACAGAAGTGGGAGGAGGAAGTTTAGAAATTAGTTCAACTTTAGCTTTATCTACCTCAATCCCTTTCTTAGGATACTATATGTCCTAAAACGATCCCTTCTTGAACCATGAAGTGGCTCTTTTCCCAGCTTAACACTAGATTAGCCTCAATACATCATTTTAATATTTTCTTCAAATTGTTGAGACAACTCTCAAAAGATTCTCCAAAGACTGAAAAGTCATCCATGAATATTTCTAAGAAATCTCCTATCATGTCTGAAAATATTGACATCATGCACCGTTGAAAAGTTGCAGGTGCATTACATAATCCGAATGGCATTCTACGGAAAGCAAAGGTTCCATAAGGACATGTAAAGGTGGTCTTTTCTTGATCTCCTGGGTAGATTGCTACCTGATTGTATCCCGAGTATCCATCTAAAAAGCAAAAGTATTGTTGGCCTGCTAGTCTTTCTAGGATTTGATCGATAAAGGGTAAGGGAAAGTGATCTTTTCGGGTGGTTGTATTGAGTTTTCTATAATCTATGCAGACACGCCACCCAGTGGAAAGTCGTGTTGGTACTAAGTTTCCATGTTCAGTGCGGACAACCGTAAGTCCAGATTTTTTTGGAACAACTTGTGTAGGACTCACCCAGTGGCTGTCAGAGATAGGATAAATAATTCCAGCATCTAACCATTTAATTACTTCTTTCTTGACTACTTCTTGCATGTTAGGATTAAGCCTTCTTTGCATCTCTCGAGTTGGTTTGGCATTATCTTCTGTATAAATATGGTGCATGCATATTGACGGACTAATTCCTTTTAAATCGGCAACGGTCCACCCTATGGCCTCTTTATATGTTTTTAGAATATTTACCAATTGGTTTTCCTGTTCAGTAGTTAAGTTGGAAGCAATTATTACTGGTAGGGTTTTCTTTGATCCTAAAAATACATACTTAAGTGATTCAGGTAAAGGTTTTAGTTCAAGTTGTGGTGGGGCCTGAATTGAAGGACGTAGTGGTTCAATTTTTCGCTCAGGTAAGGGCTCAATTTTCACTGACCAAGGTAATGAATGTGATGGTTGAGGTGAAATTAAGCAGGGTATTTACTTCCTGGGTTTGAGTTTCTTCAGTGGGTTCATCATCTTGTAGTAAATCTAAGGAGGAATTAGATTCAACTATTTCATCTATCTGATTGATTACAAAGCAGTCTTCCTCCTCTTGGGTGTACTTTGGGGTATTAAAAACATTAATTCTTACTTTTTGATTCCCAAAAGAAATATCCATAGCTCCCATTTTACAGTTGATATTGGCATTCGGCGGTTGCTAAGAATGGACGTCCTAAAATTATGGGATTTTGGTTCAGCTCTTGGGATGGTTCCATGTCAAGTATGAGAAAGTCTACAGGAAAATAACATTTATCTACTCTAACTAGAACATCCTCAATTAAACCACGCGGTGTTTTTATAGATCTATCAGCTAATTGCAAAATGACTGACGTGGGTTTTAATTCTCCAATCCCAAATTTTTCATAAACCGAGGTTGGAAGGAGGTTTACACTAGCTCCTAAGTCTAGTAATGCTCGGTCAAAGGTTATACCTCCAATAACACATGAAATTAAGGGTGCACCAGGATCTTTCATCTTTTGAGGTATTGGATTTAACAGGACCGCACTTACATCCTCGGATAGCATAACTCTTTTGGTGGTTCGTGGCTCACGCTTTTGGGTACAGAGTTCTTTAAGAAATTTAGCATAGGCTGGAACATGCTGAATTGCATCGAGGAGGGGTAAATTAATATGAACTTGTTTAAATAGTTCCATTAGCTCCTTGTTGCGTGTTTCTTGCTTTTTGCGAGAAGAGCCTGCTTCTAAGGCCGAAGGGAACGGGGCTTTGGGTTTATATGTCTCAGCTAATTCATCTGTTCTCTTCTTTTCTTTATCCATCTTATCAGTGTCAGTACCAGTCTTAAGCTCAAGTTCTTCTATATGATTATCCTCTTCTTCAAATTTCTCATCTTGGCTAACATCAGTATTGGCCTCTATCACCTGGTCTTGATATGGGTCCTTAAGAATCCTACCACTTCTAAGTTCAGATATTGCTTTGGCATTTTCTAATTGGGGGTTCTTAGGTGGAATGTTAGATGGATGAGTAAATCCAGGTGGTTGATAGACATTGGATGGATTATTTTTAGGATTTGCAATTGGTTGGCTTGGTAATTGACCCGGTTCTCTCCTCATGCTAGACTCAGCTATTTGTCCTATTTGAGCTTCTAGTCTGGCGATTGATTGTTGTTGGCTTAGAATTAATTGTTGAAGTTGATTGAATTTATCGTCGGCTAGATTGGTCTGTTGAGGAGGTGGGTATGAGGGTTGATTATAATGTAGTGGTTGAGAAGACTGACTAGGCTGACCCTTATTATAGGCATAGTTCTGGTATTGGGGCCTATTTTGATAATTCTGAACTGGTGGGATTTGGGTCTGAGCCTGAGTTTGTTGTGGTTTCCAAGAGAAATTAGGATGGTTTCTCCAACCAGGATTATATGAATTTGAATATGGGTCATTAAGTGGTTTTGAGTAACCTTGAGCAGCTTGGACTTGTTCTTGGATAAGAGGTGGTAATTGTGCAACCGTGGGACATTCACTTACATGATGTGTTGGGCTAGCACAAATAGAGCAAATCACTTGATAATTAGAAGCTGGTGTGTATTGTGCAGGGGATTGTTGACCTAAGTTTAGGAATTGATCTAATTTCTGTGCAATAAGGTCGACTTTATCTAATTTTTGTGCTATTATGTTCAAATCTGCCTTAGAATTGAGTTCTGAAGTTTTGATCTCATAAATTCCTGCCCGTTTTTGTTGAGAAATTGATCTTTCATAAGAAGATAATGAAGCATGGTTAATAGAGTTTTCACTTAAAGTTTCAAACAAGGTATAAGCTTCATCCTCACTTTTGCTCATGAATGCACCTCCACAGGATGCATCAACCATCTGCTTATATTGATCTCCTAAACCTTCATAGAAAGCTTGTACAATTTGCCACTTAGATAGACCATGGTGTGGGCATTTTCTAAGGAGTTCCTTAAGTCTTTCCCATGATTCATGAATTTGTTCCCCTGGAAGCTGAGCAAATCCCGTGATGGCTCGCCTCATGGTATTGGTTCGTCCTATGGGATAAAATTTCTTAAGAAATTCATGTTGCATCTCTGCCCATGTTTGAATTGTTCTTCCTAATGTGCCAAGCCAGTACTTGGCTTTATCTTTTAATGAGAAAGGGAACAAGGTCAGTCTAAGGGCATCATCAGAAAAATTCTGAATTTTTACCGTAGAGCAGATTTCTAAGAACTCATCCAGATGTTTGTAAGGGTCTTCATTGGCATTCCCATAAAAAGATGGGAGCATCTGGATTGTGGTCGACTTAATCTCATAGTGGCTAGCAGGGATATCAGGTATGTGGATGCAAGTCGATGGGTTGTAGGTGGAAGGAATAAAGTATTCCTTCATCTGCCTAGGTGGTTCTTCACGATTTCCAGCCATTTGATTATCTGGTCTTAAATGAATTAGTCTTTCAATTTCAGGATCTGGTTTAACTAGGTCAGGTAAAAGTGATCTTCTACCGTGCATGTACTAGTGCAATTTGATATATGGTTCAAATTTTTTTTTTTTAAAATTATTTTTATTTTTTATTTATTTATTTTTTTTAAGAAAAGAAGAGAGAAAGAAAGAAGAGGAAAAATCCTAAAGAGTCTTAAATCTGGAGAAGATAGGGAGGAGTTAATTTTGGTTTATGTTAGATATTATTTGGCAAACAAGTTAGGCAATCAATCCTGACTAAGAGTTATCCTAGATCTAGACAGCTCCTAACTGCCAAGATCACCTTCAAGCCCTCCAAATAGAGGATTAGCCAATCAACTGGCCAGGTAAGTGTAAAGTCGGTGGGAGTCCCTCCGTTGCTTGCCTTAGACACCAATTGTGCTTGGCCAGGTAAGCGAACAGAACCAATTAAGTAACCACCTTCTTTCGGGCCCAATCGTCCCTGAACCACTTTCCTAGACACCAGTCAAATTGATTAATCCCTAACTTGGTTCAACTCTTAGGATTTCTTGTCCTATTGAGCTCGAATATCCTTAAAGGTTAATGTCTAATTGATTTTAAGAGTTAAGGTTTGGGTTAATGCAGGATGCTGGTTGGTTGTTTGTGGGCTAAGGAAGGGTGATCAAATCCCCACCTTATCTTGTTTAATGGGTTGTGCCCTTAATTTGGTTTAATATGAAATATGCAAAAGAAAAAAAAAATTCCAATCAAAGAGTTCTATGCAATTTAAACTAACTAATTAAATTATAAAAAGGCTTACCTTGACTCCAGCAATCACCAAAAATAAGAATAAAAACTAATATGATGGATGCTCTAAATAATTAGGGTTTCTAATCTTGTGATGAGATTTTTAATTAGGTTTATGTAGGTAATATTTTTAATTAATTTAAAATAAAGCAAATATTAAAAATAAAGAAAGAGATTTAGGGTTTAGGAATGATCTCACCGAATAGGATTGAGAGTTTTCTGCTAGGTGTCACTGGTGGATTTTGGGAGCAATTAGAATGATTTAGATGATCGATCATTCTAGCTGTTCAATCAGAAGAGTTTCTGATCCATCGAAAGGAGTTTCGATGATGTCTATGATAGAGATCATGACATATCCCATTACCATACAGAACTGAACCTAACTGGGTCACACAAACAAGGGTTTGAGATCTGGTGATCATCAATTGAACTGATCTAGTTCAATTGATCTGAATGAGATTCAAATTAGGTTCAAGGAAATCGTGCTAGCACTCGATTGAACCTAACGTTCTTCTTTTACTATCATAAATAAGTTGTCCTGACTGAGCCAAAGGAGTTTGTGCTCAATCAGAGGCCTTCATATGGTCTGACTAGAGGTTGTCCAAGTCAGAATAGGTTGTCTTATTTGTAAGACATTACCTGCCATTTTTGTCACCTGCCATTTCTTGTTCTTTGACTTTGGTCAAAAGTCTACCTTTGACTGGTCAAACGTTGACCATTCACCCTTTGACTTTTGACCACATGTCATGCACCTATTGGAGAGCTGGTGGGGGCTTGTCCCTGCCAGAACCTGGCAAGGAGAAGGGCGCACGCCAAGGGTGGCGTGAGCCCAAGTAGGAGGCGCCTAGGAGTCCTTGTTGGACAAGGACTCCACCTCCCTTTAGGATTCCAATTAGAGTTCTACTAAGAATCCAGTTTGACTGGTCTTAGGCGCCCTCTAAGGAGGAATCCAGGGGTCTCTTTTCAACCAATCAGATTAGATCTGATTTCACAAAGGGTTGTGATGTTGAGAGGAAGAAGAGTTGGATCACGCTTAGTCTATAAATAAGACCCTGCGCCCAACCCTAATTCATCAAAGTCTTATTGAAAGAGATTTCCCACGTCCAAGGCTGCCTCTCCCCTCCTTCTCCATCGCCATACCTCTCTCTCCTTGCTCTCCTCCAACGTCCAAAAGTGTTTTGGACTTAGTTTGGTGCGATTCAGATCAAGGAAAGGCGATCAAAAGCAAGAAGGCTGCGCTGCTGCAAAAGGACGACTGCAGATCTTCAAAAGAGTTTGAAGATCCTCCAAATCAGATCAGATCTGATTTTTGGAGGTGTGATAGAGAAGAAGAGGTTCTCCAGATCCAAACCTGAGTGGATACCGGTAGAGGCCAGGCGCTTGCGTGGCTAAGATCCAGAACCTTCCGCTGCAATCAGGATCATCTACAGGGTAATAGGATTACCCAAATCAGGTAAATTAATTATGATTTAATTTATCTTATTTTATTTTATTTATTAAATAATAAGAATCAGATCTGAAAAATCAAGATCTGATTAAGATCAAGAGAAAATTTTGAAATATATCTCTTGATCTAATCAGATCTGGACGAACCTGGACCGGGAAATCAGGATTTCCTTCAACTGGTATCAGAGCCATGGTTCTAAAATTGTTTAGATCTGATTTAATTTTATTTTAAATTAAAAATAAGTGATTTCAGATGTCACATGAGAATGTGATAATCTGAAATCAAGAAAAATTAAAAATTAAATGATTTGGATCTAAGAACTGAAGATATGCATGACTAGTTCTAAGATAGATAGTCTATAGAATAGTTTTGCTGTCTTTGATTTAATATGATTAAATATATTTAATCTTCTTATTTACTATTTTCTTGATATTATAAGTGTTATAATAACATCTGATAAACAGCAAATAAAATTATTTAATTTTAAATATCATATGAGATATGTATAGATGCATGACTAGACTAGTTGTAGAATAGTTCTACATAATTGTCTAGATTAGAATTTATTTTGATTAGATCAATTTATCTAATTTTTAGATTTATATGATAATTTAGATCTGAAAACATGCATGATGATACATGAGATGTATGCAAAAATTGCCTGTTAGATCTAAATTTGTATATATGAGATATATGATATAGATCTATAACTGTTTTGTAGATTTACATGTTCCTGATTAAGGCGTTCCTCTTGGCCGTCCGGTCATAAGACGAGAAGGTTTAAAAGGCCCTCTCCTCCATTCGATGGGGTTGTTCTTATGACGTGTAGGGGTGCTGCGTGTTTCGTCTTAATCAGAAACCCAACTTACTTTCTGCAAAACCCTAGATCCTGAAACCCTAGGATTTATTGTGCAATTTTATTTATGAACCAACTTAATTAAGAATTAAGTTATGGAATATTAATTAGGTCTAAAATTGAGAATTTCAGTCTAAGACATATTCATAATACTGGTTCGGCTTGGGTAGCTCAATTAGGTCTAAGCGGTTGATCAAACCGAATCAAGAGTTGGTTAGATGGGATCAACATGCTTAAATTGACCGACACTAATAGGATTAAGTCTGGGTCAGATCGAGTCACGATCAAGCAAGACCTAATTAGGCTCAGAGGTTAGAGTCTGGATTGTAGGCTAACCAATTGTTCTGACTCAACAATTTGGTGTCTAAGGTAAGTTTGGCACAGACGACACTGGTTTTTAATTGGAAGCTACTCGACCTGAATGCGTTCTTGTGCGAGTTAACGGCATATTCCTTCCACCGGTCTCACTTACCTGGCCATATTGTTGACACGTTCTGATCTGAGGTGGTCAATAATCGACGGCTGACCATGCCACTAGGTTAGTCATAATTGTTATGACTAAGCAAGTCTAGTTTAATGAGACCTGAATCAAATTCTCCCTAAGAAAGATTAAGTCCGAGGTCTTCCACCATTGTAGACGTGCGGGCCCCTTACGGGTTGATTGTTCTCGCTGGATCAGTGGCTCAGTTGCACCGGAAGACGCAACCATGTCTATTAGGCATTGGACACTATGGGCTGGAGGATGATTGGGCTCAATATTCGGATACGGTGAGAGACCCAATTAGGAAACCAGTCTATGCAAATGGTGGGTCTGACTTAACTAAGGAGTGGATCAATATTCCGGATACTGGTGAGATTCATGAATTAGAGACCAAGTTTGGGTGCACCATGATTAGAGAATCATTGAACAAGAGTTGTTCACTCATTGGCTATACCATCACCAATAACTGTTAGGTGAGGTGATGAGTCAGTTGGTGAGACCGCACCACCACTAGAAATCATAATCGGAGATTTTCGCATCTCTCAGAGGGAGTGTAGGGATCGAGAAATAGTGGGAGCTAATTTGTTTAAAATAAAATCCTAAACAATTGGTCAAGTCAAAATTAAGTAATCTAACTAGAATCTTTGACTCTCTACAGGAAAATGTCTGCGTCCAACCACTGGCACGTATCCTAGACACACATAGACTGACTGGACCAATTATAAAGATTGGCTCAGAACTCAAATTGTTTTGGGTTCAGAAGTTGACACATGTTTTGGACCAGGACCTCCCACCTTACCAGCTATCCATCCACTTGAAATAGAGAGCGTCTCTGGAAAAATGATGACGAAGATAATAGGCCAGATATCTACATGTTGGGCTCGATGTCTGATGAGCTTCCAGCGCCAACATGAAGATATCGGACTTGCTCGCCAAATGTTGGCTCACTGCAGGAGATGTTTGGTAACAGAGTCGCGCAGCCAAATATCTCAGTCACGAAATGACTTTTTAAGGCTAAGATGCGTGATGGGCAGCCAGTCCAAGATCACTGTCTGACAATGATCAAGGACATGGAAGAGCTTGAGAAGCTCGGTGTGAAGTTGGACTTGGATCTGCAGAACGATATTATTCTGCAATCCTTGACTGATGCATATGGGCAATTCATATGAATACCACATGCATAAACTTCAAAATTCCTTGGCCCGATGATGAATATGCTGGTTACCCTGAGCTTTCTATGAAAGGTTCTAAAGGCTCAGTTCTTGCTATGGAACGGACTTCTTCCAAAAGAAAGTCTTATGGAAAAAAAGAAGTCTGTAAAAGCAAGGTAGAAGAGATCAAAGAAGAAGAAGGAGAACGAAGAAGAAGGTCGATGGCAAAGAAAGTGTTTCCATGCAACAGCGATGGCCTTGGAAGCGGAACTGCCCTACTACCTGGCCACCCTAAAGAATCAAGAAGGAAGGTCCTTCTGGAGGTAT
Organism: Cocos nucifera; assembly: GCA_006176705.1. Taxonomy (NCBI): domain Eukaryota; kingdom Viridiplantae; phylum Streptophyta; class Magnoliopsida; order Arecales; family Arecaceae; genus Cocos; species Cocos nucifera. Next base: position 69,034 of record QRFJ01002700.1, read on the forward strand.
GCTCGTTATTGAGTCTAACCTTACGGTTTCTTCGGCAATCCAGTTGGGTGCTTGACTCTGGTTCTAGTGCTCATCTTGTGCACTTCTATGCAGAGTCTTGAGGATAGCAGGAGGCTGAGGGATGGAGACATGATCCTACGCTCGGTAATGGAGCAAGAGTTGCTGCAGTGCCGTGGGAACATACCCTCTTGATTCCATCTGGTTTAGACTTAGTTTTAAAAGACTGTTTTTATGTGGCCTGCAGCTAGCAGGAATTTGATTTCTCTTTCATGCTAGCACAAGAAGTTATGTGATCACCTTCTTTAAGGACCATTGTAACATTCTTTTAAGAAATAAAATTGCAAGTGGTTTCCTTATTAATGGTCTTTATCAGTTGCATATATGATGTACTATTTTAACTATCGAGCAAAACGTGAATGCCAAACGACCTAGGGATAGTCCAACGACAAGATATCTATGGCACCTAGAATTAGGTCATATAGCGAAAGATAGGTTAACAAATTGGAAGAAAAATGGGCTATTGAGTCCATTGACTTTGAGTCATATCAACTTGTGAATCTTGTCTTCAAGGCAAATGACTAAACTTCCTTTTGTTGGACATGGGAGAGGGCCACAGATCTCCTTGCCTAGTACATACTGATGTGTGCGGCCCCATTCGATGTGCCGGCTAGAGGCAATTTTGTCTACTTCAATTACCTTTACCGATGATCTGTCTAGGTATGGGTATGTGTATCTATAGAACACAAGTCTGAAGCTTTTTGAAAAGTTCAAAGAATTCAGACATGAAGTAGAAAAAACAA
>QRFJ01002700.1:69858-93230 GCA_006176705.1 Cocos nucifera
AACTGGAAAACCCATTAAGGTTCTTTGATCAGATCGAGGAGGTGAATATCTTAGCCGGGAATTCCTAGACTATCTTAAGGAAAATGGCATAGTCTCTCAATGGACTCCACCAGGAACACCTCAACTCAACGGGGTTTCAGAACGGAGAAATCGGACTCTATTGGATATGGTTCGATCCATGATGAGCTTTCACAGACTCCCAGATTTTCTTTGGGGACATTCATTATTAACTTCAATCTATTTACTGATAGGGTTCCCTCTAAACCGTTCCTACCACACCGTATGAGATATGGCACGGTAAGAAATCAAGTCTGAGTCATCTCAGAATTTGGGGTTATCCGGCTTATGTCAAAAGACAACAAGCGGACAAGTTAGAGTTAGGTCCTTTAGAGCTCGATTCATAGGATATCCTAAAGAGTCATTAGGATACTATTTCTACATTCCAGAAGACCACAATGTGATTGTGAGTCGACATGCCATATTTCTTGAAAAACAGTTTATTCAAGATAGTGGCATTGGAAAGCAGATTAAGCTTGATGAGAAAGTCTCACAAGCAGAAAGAGCTAAGGACCAAGTGGAACCAAATCAGGTTGAGCCAATAAGAACACTACCTCCTCCACCTCGTAGATCGGAAAGAGTTTCCGTCCCCCTGAAAGATACTTAGGTATTATTTCAGAGGATGTAGAGGAAATGTTCCTCATAGGTAATGGTGCTCATGGTGATGATCCCAAAACCTACAACGAGGCGATATCAGATATCGACTCCGAGAAATGGCTTGAGGCAATGAAGTCAGAGATCGACTCGATGCACTCAAACCAAGTCTGGACCTTGGTAGATCCACCAGAAGGTATAGTACCTATTGGGTGTAAATGGATCTTCAAGAGAAAGATTGGTGCAGTTGGGAATGTGGAGACATTCAAGGCTAGACTGGTGGCAAAAGGTTATAGTCAACGTGAAGGCATTGACTATCAGGATACCTTTTCCCCGGTAGCTATGCTAAAATCCATCCGCACATTGCTTGCCGTTGCAGCCTATTTCGATTATGAAATATGGCAAATGGACGTGAAAACGGCATTCCTAAATGGATATCTTGAGGAAGATATCTATATGGAACAGCCGCTAGGTTTCACATCCAGTGATACTGATCACAAGGTTTGCAAGCTGCAAAGGTCCATATATGGACTTAAGCAAGCATCTCGGAGCTCGAACACTCGTTTCAATGATGTGATCAAAAAGTTTGGTTTCATCAAAAACGAAGAGGAACCATGTGTTTTCAAAAGGGTCAGTGGGAGCGCTGTTGTCTTCCTCGTATTGTACGTGGATGACATCCTCCTTATTGGAAATGATATTTCCATGCTGACATCAGTCAAGATGTGGTTGTCTAAGGAATTCTCAATGAAAGACCTAGGTGAAGCATCCTTTATTCTAGGAATTAAGGTCTATAGGGATAGACCGAATAGGATGCTAGGACTTTCACAGAAGATATACATAGAGGAAGTACTAAAGAGGTTTAGTATGGAAATCTCTAAGAGGGGATTAATACCCTTCAGACATGGTATTCATCTTTCCAAGAAGATGTGCCCCAGCACACCTGAGGAAATAGAACGCATGAGCAAGATCCCTTATGCTTCTGCAATAGGGAGCCTCATGTATGCCATGCTATGTACACGACCTGATATAGCCCATGCTGTGAGTGTCACAAGCAGATATCAGTCAAATCCAGGTGAAGAACACTGGACTTCTGTGAAGTGTATCCTTAAATACTTGAGAAGAACTAAGGATATGATGTTGGTCTTTGGTAATGGAGAACTCCTGGTCCAGGGATACACAGACTCGGACTTCATGTCCGATATAGATGATCGAAAGTCGACATCTGGAAGTCTGTTTGTGTGCAATGGTGGAGCTGTCAGCTGGAAGAGTTCCAAGCAAACTGTGATAGCAGATTCCACCATGGAAGCAGAATATATAGCTGCATCAGAGGCTGCAAAGGAAGCATTCTGGTACAAGAAGTTTGCTGCAGAAATTGGAGTAATGCCATCAGATGCCATTCCTCTTTACTGCGACAACAATGGCGCCATAGCCCTTGCTAAGGAGCCGAGGTCTCACCAGAAGTCCAAGCACATTGAGCGGCGATATCATCTCATCCGCGATTACCTTGAGAAAGGTTACGTTGAGGTCAAGAGAGTCAACTCCGCAGATAATGTGGCAGACCCACTGACAAAGCCATTGGGCCAGCAGAAGATCGAAGCCCACCTTGAGAAGATGGGACTTAGACTTGTAGCCAATTGGCTTTAGGACAAGTGGAGATTGTTAGATATATGTGCCCTAGAAGCCAGAATTGGCTGACACTTGTAATACACTTCTAGGGGCAAAATTGTAATTTTGACTATAATTAATGAAATGGGTTATTTTCTATCACACATGTGTATTTAGTGTCTGTGATACATCCTTTGAGTTAATGGTAATGATAATTCATATTTTCAAGAGTTGAAAATTTAAGACATGAATAATCATTATTAACTCATAAACAGCTCCCGACCATAGGATCATCACGAGGATGGTGATTGATCCGGAAGGTTGGTGTACGATCGCTTCTCTTTAGTAGATGAGTCTTGAGTCTACGGTGTGGAGACACCAGAGCGAGAGTACAGGTACTCGTTAGAGAACGAGGGCACTGAGCGTGACCACCTCGAGTAGTCATTAGGGAGTCTACCTTCTCGTCAATGACTGACTCGATGCTGCAGTAGTGTGTCTGGTTCTTTGACCTGAGATGCATCGGCAGTTCACCTTGAGGGTGTTATAGTTTGACTACACCATTACTCGGTCTCCTAGCCATATGGAACCCTGAGGTGTATGTTGGCTGTGACATGTTCATTGTAGGAACTGGATTGCATCAAGATGGGATCTATCTACCTCGGTGGTAGAGGAGTGGCCCTATCATGATCATGAGAATCAAGTCCTGAAGCCCATGGCCATGGCAGAGTGAAATAATAGAAAGAGTTTCTATTTAGATTTTCACATTGGACTCGAATCGAATGATTACATCATATGACAGAGACTAGGGTTTGACGAGTTCACCTTAACCATAATCTGATCGGGGCTCAAGATAGAAGAACTGAATCACACAGGTAGCTGCACCAAGAGGTTCGCATTCAGCTCTGATGGGTTGCCACCATATACTGCTAGGTGTCACTGGTGGATTTTGGGAGCAATTAGAATGATTTAGATGATCGATCATTCTAGCTGTTCGAATCAGAAGAGTTCTGATCCATCGAAAGGAGTTTCGATGATGTCTATGATAGAGATCATGACATATCCCATTACCATACAGAACTGAACCTAACTGGGTCACACAAACAAGGGTTTGAGTCTGGTGATCATCAATTGAACTGATCTAGTTCAATTGATCTGAATGAGATTCAATTAGGTTCAAGGAAATCGTGCTAGCACTCGATTGAACCTAACGTTCTTCTTTTACTATCATAAATAAGTTGTCCTGACTGAGCCAAAGGAGTTTGTGCTCAATCAGAGGCCTTCATATGGTCTGACTAGAGGTTGTCCAAGTCAGAATAGGTTGTCTTATTTGTAAGACATTACCTGCCATTTTTGGTCACCTGCCATTTCTTGTTCTTTGACTTTGGTCAAAAGTCTACCTTTGACTGGTCAAACGTTGACCATTCACCCTTTGACTTTTGACCACATGTCATGCACCTATTGGAGAGCTGGTGGGGGCTTGTCCCCCTGCCAGAACCTGGCAAGGAGAAGGGCGCACGCCAAGGGTGGCGTGAGCCCAAGTAGGAGGCGCCTAGGAGTCCTTGTTGGACAAGGACTCCACCTCCCTTTAGGATTCCAATCAGAGTTCTACTAAGAATCCAGTTTGACTGGTCTTAGGCGCCCTCTAAGGAGGAATCCAGGGGTCTCTTTTTCAACCAATCAGATTTAGATCTGATTTCACAAAGGGTTGTGATTGGTTGAGAGGAAGAAGAGTTGGATCACGCTTAGTCTATAAATAAGACCCTGCGCCCAACCCTAATTCCAAGTCAATGTCTTATTGAAAGAGATTTCCCACGTCCAAGGCTGCCTCTCCCCTCCTTCTCCATGCCATACTCTCTTCTCCCCTTGCTCTCCACGTCCAAAAGTGTTTTGGACTTAGTTTGGTGCGATTCAGATCAAGGAAAGGCGATCAAAAGCAAGAAGGCTGCGCTGCTGCAAAAGGACGACTGCAGATCTTCAAAAGAGTTTTGAAGATCCTCCAAATCAGATCCAGATCTGATTTTTGGAGGTGTGATAGAGAAGAAGAGGTTCTCCAGATCCAACCCGAGTGGATACCGGTAGAGGCCAGGCGCTTGCGTGGCTAAGATCCAGAACCTTCCGCTGCAATCAGGATCATCTACAGGGTAATAGGATTACCCAAATCAGGTAAATTAAATTAGATTTAATTTATCTTATTTTATTTTATTTATTAAAATAATAAGAATCAGATCTGAAATACATCAAGATCTGATTAAGATCAAGAGAAAAATTTTTGAAATATATCTCTTGATCTAATCAGATCTGGACGAACCTGGACCGGGAAATCAGGATTTCCCTTCAGTTTCCATGCTTAGTGCGGACAACCGTGAGTCCAGATTTCTTTGGAACAACTTGTGTGGGACCCACCCAGTGGCTATCAGAGATAGGATAAATAATTCTAGTATCTAACCATTTAATTACCTCTTTCTTGACTACTTCTTGCATGTTAAGGTTAAGCCGTCTTTGCATCTCTTGAGTTGGTTTGGCATTATCTTCTATATAGATAGGGTGCATGCATATTGATGGACTAATTCTTTTTAAATCAGCGACGGTCCAACCTATGGCCTTCTTATATATTTTTAGAATATTTACCAATTCGTTTTCCTATTTAGTAGTTAAGTTGGAAGCAATTATTATTGGTAGGATTTTCTTTGATCCTAAAAATACATACTTATGTGATTCAGATAAAGGTTTTAGTTCAAGTTATGGTGGGGCCTGAATTGAAGGACGTAATGGTTCAATTTTTCGCTCGGATAAGGGCTCAACTTTCACTGACCAAGGTAGTGAATGTGATGGTTGAGGTGAATTAAGTAGGGCATTTACTTTCTAGGTTTGAGTTTCTTTAGTGGGTTCATCATCTTGCAGTAAATCTAAGTGAAGGAAAATCCTGATTTTCCTGGTCAGGTTTGTTCAGATCTGATTGGATCGAGAGGTATATTTCAAAAATTTTCTCTTAGATCCTAATTAGATCTGACACTTTTCAGAATTGATTATATGATCTGATAAATAAAAAAATAAGATTAAGTTAATTTTGAATTAATTTTACCTTGATTTTGGGTAATTCGATTATCCGTTGATGATCCTGCAGAAGCTCTGAGGTTCTGGATCTAGCCATGCAAGCTCCTGGCCTCTACTGGTATCTACTCGGACTGGATCTAGAGATCTTCTCCTTCTCTTTCTTTTCTCCAAAAATTAGATCTGGATTTGATTTAGAGGATCTTCAAAATATTTTCTGAAGATCATCCGTCGTCTCTGCAGTAGTGCTGCCTTCTTCCTTTTTCGTCAGCCTTTTCTTGCCTGACTCGCACTAATCTGAAGACCCAACTTCCTTGGACGTAGAGAGGAGAGAGAGCTAGATAGTGGCATGGAGAAGAGAGAGGGGCAGCCCTGGGGCATGGCTAAGAGGAAGAGTTCTCTAAAGTGGGCACAGATAGGATCTATTTATAGACTCTGCCATGCCATGCAGTGCTGCATCACCCCGGTCAATCACGATGCTTCATGCAATCAGATCTAAATCTGATTGGTGGGATGACATCACCAAATCCAATCATATGAGAGATCCATAGGTTCATTCTTAGATGGCGCCTAAGACTGGTCAAAGTAGATACCCAAGGGCCACCCATGTAGAAACCAAGAAGTAACCTGGAGTCCCATCCGTGTGGGACTCCAGCATCCCTATCCATAGGCGCACGCCATCCTAGGCATGCACTCTCTTCTTTCCAATTTTTAGAGAGAGGACAAGCCCCTATCTTCTCTTCAATAAATGCATGACACATGGGCAGATGTCCAAGAGTTAAAGGTCAACATTTGACCAAATCAAGGTACAAGAATTAGCAGATGATGGAAAATGGTAGGTATTATCTCAAATTTATCTCATAAATTAAGATAACCCTTTTCTGACTTGGACAAGCTCTAGTCAGACCAGGTAAAGGTACCTAAGTGAGCACAAACTCATTTAGCTCAGTTGAGACAACTTTTATGATAGAAAAAGAAGAACGTTAGGCTCAATCGTGTGCTAACACGATTTTCTTGAACCTAATTGAATCTTATTCAAATCAATTGAATTGGGTTAGTCCAATTGATAATATCTAGATCCAAACTCTTATTTGTGTGACCCAGTTTGGTTCGGTTCTATATGGTAATGGGATATGTCATGATCTCCATCATCGACATCATCAAAAGTCCTTTCAATGGATTAGAACTCTTCTAATTCAGACAACTAGAATGATCGATCATCAAAATCATTCTAGTTGCTCCCAAAATCCACCAGTGACACCTAGCAGCATATGGTGGCAACCCATCAAAATTAAAAATGAACCTCTTATGCAGCTACTTATGTGATTAAGTTCTTCTATCTTGAGCCCCGATCAGATTAGGGTTAAGGTAAACTCGTCAAACCCTAATTTCTATCATATGATTTAATCATTCGATTCAAGTTCGATGTGAAAACCTTAATAAAAACTCTTTCTATTATTTCACTCTCTACCATGGCCATGGGCGTGTGGACTTGATTCTCATGATCATCATAGTGCTGCTCCTCTTCTATCGGGGTAGATAGATTCCATCTTGGTGCAATCTAATTCCTACAATGAACATGCTATAGCCAACATACACCTCAGGGTTCCGAATAGTTAGGAGATCGAGTCATGGTGTAGTCAAACTATAACATCCTCAAGGTGAACTATCGATGCACCTCAAGTCAAAAAACCAGACATACCACTATAGCATCGAGTCAGTCATCGACGAGAAGGTAGACTTTCTTATGACTACTTGAGGTGGTCACGCTCAGTGCCCTCATTCTCTAATGAGTACCTGTACTCTCGCTCCGATGTCTCTATATCATAGACTAAAGACTCATCTACTACAAAGAAGTGATTGTACACTAACCTTCTGGATTAATCATCATTCTCATGATTATCCTATGGTCAGGAGCATTTTATGAGTTAATAAATGAAAATTCATGTCTTAAATTTTCAACTCTTGAAAATATGAATTATCATTACCATTAACTCAAGGGATGTATCACAGATACTAAATACATTTATGTGATAAAAAATAACCCATTTTATTATTTATAGTCAAAATTATAATTGTCTCTAGAAGTGTATTACAAGTGTCAGCCAATCCTGGCTTCTAGGGCACACATATCTAACAAACTCTCACTTGACCTAAAGCCAACTGGCTACAAATCTAAGTCCCATCTTCTCAAGGTGGGCTTTGATCTTTTGCTGGCCCAATGGCTTTGTAAGCAGGTCTGCCGCATTGTCTGTGGAGTCGACTCTCTTGAGCTCAACATAACCCTTCTCGAGGTAATCACGGATAAGATGATATTGCTGCTCGATGTGCTTGGATTTTTGGTGAGACCTCGACTCCTTAGCAAGCGCTATGGTGCCATTATTGTCACAGTACAGAGGAATGGCATTCGATGGCATCACTCCGATCTTTGTGGTAAATTTTTTATACCACAATGACTCCTTTGCAGTTTTCGATGCAGCAATGTATTCTGCTTCCATGGTGGAATCTGCTATTACTGTCTGTTTGGAACTCTTCTAACTGACAGCTCTACCATTGCACAAAAACAGACTCCCAGATATCGACTTTCGATCATCTATATCAGACATAAAATCCGAGTCTGTATATCCCTGGACTTTGAGTTCTCCATTGCCAAAGACCAATAACATATCCTTAGTTCTTCTTAAGTACTTAAGGATATATTTCACAAAAGTCCAATGTTCTTCACCTAGATTCGACTGATATCTACTTGTGACACTCACAGCATGGGCTATATCAGGTCGTGTACATAACATGGCATACATGAGGCTCCTTATTGCTGAAATATAAGGGATCTTGCTCATGCATTCTATTTCCTCAGGTGTGCTGAGGCACATCTTCTTGGAAAGATGAATGCCATGTCTGAAGGGTACCAAACCCCTCTTAGAGTTTTTCATGCTAAATCTCTTTAGCACTTCTTCTATGTACATCTTCTGTGAAAGTCCTAGCATCCTATTCGGTCTATTTCTATTGACCTTAATTTTTAGAATAAAGGATGCATCTCCTAGGTTTTTCATGAAGAATTCTTTAGATAACCATATTTTAACTATGGTCAACATGGGAATATCATTTTCAATAAGGAGGATGTCATCCACGTACAATATGAGGAAGATAACAGTGCTCCCACTGACCTTTTTGAAGATACATCGCTCCTCCTTATTTTTGATGAAACCAAATATTTTGATTACATCATTAAAACGAGTATTCCAGCTCCGAGATGTTTGCTTAAGTCCATATATGGACCTTTGCAGCTTGCATACTTTGTGATCATCATCGCTGGATGTGAAACCTAAGGGCTATTCCATATAGATATCTTCCTCAAGATATCCATTTAAGAACTCCATTTTCACATCCATTTGCCATATTTTATAATTGAAATAGGTTGCAACAGCAAGCAATGTGCGAATGGATTTTAAAATAGATACTGGCGAAAAGATATCCTGATAGTCAATACCTTCATGTTGACTCTAACCTTTTGCCACTAATCTAGCTTTGAATGTCTCCACATTTCCATCTGCACCAATCTTTCTCTTGAAGATCCATTTACACCTAATAGATACTATATCTTCTGGTGGATCTACCAAGGTCCAGACTTGGTTTGAGTGCATCGAGTCAATTTTTGACTTCATTGCCTCTAACTATTTCTCAGAGTCAATATCTGATATTGCCTTATTATAGATTTTGGGATCATCACCATGAACCTCATTACCTATGAGGAATATTTTCTCTACTTTCTCTAAAATCGTACCTAAGTATCTCTCAGGGGGATGGAAAACTCTTTTCGATCTACGAGGTGGAGGTAGTGTTTGGATTGGCTTAGCCTGATTTGGTTCCATTTGGTCCTTAGCTCGTTGCTCTTATGAGACTTTCTCATCGAGCTTGATCTGCTTTCCAATGCCGCTATCTTGAATAAACTATTTTTCAAGAAAGATGGCATGTCGACTCACAATCACATTATGATCTTCTGGAATGTAGAAATAATATCCTAATGACTCTTTAGGATATCCTATAAATCAAGCTCTGAAGGACCTAAAGTCTAACTTGTCCGCTTGTTGTCTTTTGACATGAGCTGGACAACCCTAAATTCTGAGATGACTCAGACTTAGTTTCTTACCATGCTATATTTCATATGGTGTGATAGGAATGATTTTAGAAGGAATCCTAATCAATAAGTATATTGTAGTTAACAAACAGTATCCCTAAAGAAAATCTGAGAGGTCCATGAAACTCATCATGGATCGGATCATATCTTATAGGATCCGGTTCCTCCATTTTGAGACCCCATTGAGTTGAGGTGTTTTAGGTGAAGACCATTGAGAGATTATACCATTTTTCTTAAGATAGTCCAAGAATTTCTAACTAAGATATTCATCTCCTCGATCTGATCAAAGAATCTTAATGGATTTTTCAATTTGCTTTTCTACTTCATGTCTGAATTCTTTGAACTTTTCAAAAGCTTCAGACTTGTGTCTCATAAGATACACATACCCACACCTAGATGAATCATCGATAAAGATTATGAAGTAGACAAAGTTGCCTCTAGTCGGCACATCAAATGGGCTGCACACATCTGTACGTACTAGGACAAGAAGATCCATGGCCCTTTTCCCATGTCCTATAAAAGGAAGTTTATTTATTTTGCTATGAAGACAGGATTCATAAATTGGATATGACTCGAAAGTCAATGGACTCAATAGCTTGATTTTCTCCAATTTGTTAACCTTATCTTATGCTATATGACCTAATCTTAGGTGCCACAATACCTATCATTTGGACTATCGCTAAGTCATTTTGATGGTATTCACATTTTGCTCAAAATTAAAAATAGATACATCAACATGTAACTGATAAAGATCGTTAATAAGGAAACCACTTGCAATTTTATTTTTTTCATAAAGAATATTACAATGGTCCTTAAGAAAACTAATTATATAGCCTCCTACTGCAAAACAAGAAATAGAAATCAAATTTTTGCTTGCTACAGGTACATAATAATAGTTTTTTAATACTAAATCTAATCCAGATGGTAGTCGAAGAGGATATGTTCCCACAGCCATGACAGCAATCCTTGCTCCATTTTTGACACATAGGATCATGTCACCATCCCTCAGCCTCCTGCTATCCTCAAGATCCTGTATAGAAGTACACAAGTGAGCACTAAAATCAGAGTCAAGCACCAAACTGGATGCAGAGGAAACCGCAAGGTTAGACTTAATAACGAGCATACCTCCAGAAGGACCACCCTCATTGTTTAGGGTGGCCAGGTATGTAGGGTAGTTTCGCTTTCAGTGACCATCATTGTTGTAATGGAAATACTTTTCTTTACCAGCAGCCTTCTTCAGCTCTGCCTTTTTCTTCTTTCCTTCTTCCATCTTTTGCTTTTTTGCGGACTTCTTCTTCTTTCCAAAAGACTTTTTCTTGGAAGAAGTCCGTTCCATAGCAAGCACTAAGCCTTTAGAACCTTTCATGGAAAGCTCAACGGTAACCAGCATGTTCATAAGTTCAGCCAAGAAGTTTTGAAGTTTATGCATATCGTAGTTCATGATGAAATGCCCATATGCATCAGTCAAGGATTGTAGAATTATATCATTCTGCAGATCCAAGTCCAACTTCACTCCAAGCTTCTCAAGCTTTTTCAAGTCCTTGATCATCATCAAACAATGATCTTGGACTGACTGCCCATCATGCATCTAAGCCTTGAACAGTCATTTAGTGACTTGATACTTGGCTGCATGACTTTGTTCACCAAATATCTCCTGTAAGTGAGCCAACATTTGGCGAGCAGTTCTAATATCTTCATATTAGCGCTAAAGCTCATCAGACATCGAGCCCAACATGTAGTATCTGGCCTTATTATCTTCGTCAGTCCACTTATCCAGAGATGCTCTCTATTCAGTAGACGGACAGGCTGGTAAGGTGGGAGGGTCCTAATCCAATACATGAGTTAACTTTTTGGAACCTAAAATAATTTGAAGTTCTAGAGCAAATCCTTGTAATTTGGTTCAGTCAGTCTATGGGTGTCTAGGATTCGTGCTAGTGGATTGGATGCAGAGATATTCCTATAGAGAGTCAAAGTTTTTAGTTAGATATTGTAATTAAGACTTAACCAATTTGTTTAAAAATTTTATTTTAAAATAAATTAGCTACCACTATTTTCTTGAATCTCTACACTTCATCTGTAGAGATGCAAAAATCTCTACGATTACTGATTTCGAGTCGGTGGTGCGGTCCCACCAGTTGACCCATCACCTCACCTAACAGTTAATGGTGATGGGTTAGCCAATGAGTGAACAACTCTTGTTCAATGATTCTCTAATCATGATGCACCCAAACTTGGTCTCTAACTCATGAATCTCACCATGTTCAGAATATTGATCCACTTCTTAGTTAAGTCAGACCCACCATTTGCACAGATTGGATCCCTAATTGGGTCTCTCACCGTATCCAAAATATTGAGCCCAATCCATCCTCCAGCCTATAGCATCCAATACCTAATAGACATGGTTGCATCTTTCTAGTGCAACTGAACCACTGTAACCAGCCAAGAACAATCAACCCCAGGAAGGGCCCGCACATCTACAATGGTGGAAGACCTTAGACTTAATCTTTTCTTAGGGAGATTTGATTTAGATCTCATTAAACTAGACTTGACATAGTCATTACCATTATGACTAACTTAATGGCATGGGTTAGCTCGGATTATTGACCACCTTAGATCATAACTGAGTCAACAAATATGGTCAGATAAGTGAGACCGGTGGAAGGAATATGCCATTAACTTGACAAGAATGCATTTGAGTCGAGTAGCTCCAAATTAAAAATTAGTCGATCGTATCTTCCAGACTTACCTTAGATATCAAATTGTTGAGACAGAATCAATCGAGTTAGCCTACAATCCAGACTCTAACCTCTGAGCCTAATTAGGTCTTAGCTTGATCGATCACTCACGTGACTTGACCTTGACCCGGACTTAATTCTATTAAACTGATCAATTTAAGCACTGCTGATCCCATCTAACCAACTCTTGATTCGGTTTGATCAATCGCTTAGACCTAATTGAGCTACCCAAGTCTGAACCTAGTTTTATGAATATGTCTTAGATCTGAAATTCTCAATTTTAAACCTAATTGATATTTCATAAACTTAATTCTCAATTAAGTTAGGATTCTTAAATAAAACATGTAAACAAGATCCTACGGTTTCAAGATCTAGGGTTTTGTAGAAAGTAAGTTTTCAATTTTTGATTAAGGATGAATGCGCAGCACTCCTACACATCATAAGAACACCCCATCGAATAGGAGGAGACGGTCTTTAAACCCTACTTTATTCTTATGACTGGAGGGCTAAGGGAAATGCCTTAATCAAAAATACAACTAATCTATAAAACTAATTAGATCTAAGCATATATCTCATATATAAAAAATTGATCTAATTAAAATATGTTTTGCATACATCTCATGTATCATGCATGCATGTTTCTCAAATCTAAATTATCTCATAATTATCTAAAAAATTAAATTTAAATTTGATCATATCAAATTAAATTTAATCTAGATCCTTTTGTAGAACTATTCTACAACTAGTCTAAACATGCAACTATCATATCTCATATGAACAAATTAATTTTATTTTATTTTCTATTTTCAAATCTAATTATAACATTTATAATATCAAAAAATAAAAAATAAATATATCTAAAAAATCATAATTAATCAAATAAAAATTATGATTATACTAGACCATACATAGAATAATTCTATTCCTAGTCAAGTTATGTATCTGATACATTCTAGATCTAGATTTATTAATTTTTCTAATTTTTTGATTTCAGATCTAATCATATCTCATGTGATATCTAAAATCACTAATTTATTAAATTAAATCAGATCTAAATAAATTTTACAGCAACCTAGCTCTGATACCAATTGAAGGAAAATTCTAATTTTTTGGGTCAGATTCGTTCAGATCTGATTGGATCAAGAGGCATATTTCAAGAATTTTCTCTTATATCCTAATCAAATCTAATACTTTTTAGATCTGATTTTATATGATCTAATAAATAAAAAAATTAAATTAAATTAATTCTAAATTAATTTTATCTTGATTCTGGGTAATCCGATTACCCGTTGATGATCCTGTGGAAGCTCTAAGGTTCTGGATCTAGCCATGCAAGCACCTGGCCTGACTGGATTCTGGGTAATCCGATTACCGTTGATTATCGATATCCACTCAGGCTAGATCTAGAGATCTTCTCCTTCTTTTTCTTTTCTCCAAAAATTAGATCTAGATCTGATTTAGAGGATCTTCAAAATTTCTTCTGAAGATCATCCGTCGTCTCTACAGCAGTGCTGCATTCTTCCTTTTTCGTCAGTCTTTTCTTGCCTGACTCGCACTAATCTGAAGACCCAACTTTCTTGGGCATGGAGAGGAGAGAGACGGCTAGATAGTGGCATGGAGAAGAGAGAGGAGCAGCCCTGGGGTGTGGCTAAGAGGAAGAGTTCTCTAAAGTGGGCGCAGACAGGGTCTATTTATAGACTCTACTGCGCCATGCAATGCCGCATCACCCTAATCAATCACGTTGCTTCGTGCAATCAGATCTAAATCTGATTGGTGGGATGACAACACTAGATTCAATCAGATGAGAGACCCATAGGTTCATTCTTAGATGGCACCTAAGACTGGTCAAAGTAGATACCCAAGGGCCACCTAAGTAGAAACCAAGAAGCAACCTAGAGTCCCATCCATATGGGACTCTAGCATCCCTATCCATGGGCGCACTCTATCCTAGGCGTGCACCCCCTTCTTTCCAACTTTTAGAGAGAGGACAAGCCCATATCTACTCTCTAATAGGTGCATGACACATGAGCAGATGTCCAAGGGTCAAAGGTCAACGTTTGACCAAGTCAAAGCACAAGAATTAGCAGATGATGGAAAATGGTAGGTGTTGTTTCAAATTTATCTCATAAATTGAGACAACCCTTTTTTGACTTGGACAAGCTCCAGTCAGACCAGGTAAAGGTACTTGAGTGAGCATAAACTCATTTGGCTCAGTCGAGATAACTTTTATGATAGAAAAAGGAGAATGTTAGGCTCAATCGTGTGCTAGCATAATTTTTTTGAACCTATTTGAATCTTATTCAAATCAATTGAACTGGATTAGTCCAAATGATGATATCCAGATCCAAACCCTTATTTGTGCGATCCAGTTAGGTTTAGTTCTATATGATAATGGGATATGTTATGATTTCCATCATCGACATCATCAAAACTTCTTTCGATGGATCAAAACTCTTCTGATTTAGACAACTACAATGATCGATCATCAAAATTATTCTAGTTGCTCTCAAAATCCACCAGTGACACCTAGCAGCATATGGTGGCAATCCATCAAAACTAAAAATGAACCTCTTGGTGCAGCTACTTGTGTGATTAAGTTCTTCTATCTTAAGCCCCGATCAGATTAAGGTTAAGGTGAACTTGTCAAACCCTAATTTCTATCATATGATTTAATCATTCGATCCAAGTCTGATGTGAAAGCCTTAATAGAAACTCTTTCTATTATTTCACACTTTGCCATGGCCATGGGCTTATGGACTTGATTCTCATGATCATCATAGGACTGCTCCTCTTCTATCGAGGTAGATAGATTCCATCTTGGTGCAATCCAATTTCTACAATGAACATGCTATAGACAACATACACCTCAGAATTTCGTATGGCTAGAAGACTGAGTCATGGTGTAGTCTGTTAGATATATGTGCCCTAGAAGCCAAAATTGGCTGACACTTGTAATACACTTCTAGGGGCAAAATTATAATTTTGACTAATATCAATAAAATGGATTATTTTCTATCACATATGTGTATTTAGTGTCTGTGATACATCCTTTGAGTTAATAGTAATGATAATTCATATTTTCAAGAGTTAAAAATTTAAGACATGAATAATCATTATTAACTCATAAAATGCTTCCGACCATAGGATCATCACGAGGATGGTAATTGATTTGGAAGGTTGGTGTACAATCGCTTCTCTTTAGTAGATGAGTCTTGAGTCTATGGTGTGGAGACACCGGAGCGAGAGTACAGATACTCATTAGAGAATGAGGGCACTGAGCGTGACCATCTCGAGTAGTCATTAGGGAGTCTACCTTCTTATCAATGACTGACTCGATGCTGCAGTAGTGTGTCTGGTTCTTTGATCTGAGATGCATCGGTAGTTCACCTTGAGGGTGTTATAGTTTGACTACACCATTACTCGATCTCCTAGCCATTCAGAATCCTGAGGTGTATGTTGGCTATAGCATGTTCATTGTAGGAACTGGATAGCATCAAGATGGAATCTATCTACCTCGGTGGTAGAGGAGCAGCCCTATGATGATCATGAGAATCAAGTTCAAAAGTTCATGGCCATGGTAGAGTAAAATAATAGAAAGAGTTTCTATTTAGATTTTCATATTGGACTTGATTCGAATGGTTACATCATATGACAGAGACTAGGGTTTGACGAATTCACCTTAACCCTAATCTGATCGAAGCTCAAGATAAAAGAACTTAATCACATAGGTAGCTGCACCAAGAGATTCGCATTCAGCTCTGATGGGTTGCCATCATATACTATAAGATATCATAAGTGGATTTTGGGAGCAATCAGAATGATTTAGATGATCGATCATTCTAGCTATTTGAATCAGAAGAGTTCTGATCCATCGAAAGAAGTTTCAATGATGTCAATGATAGAGATCATGACATATCCCATTATCATACAGAACTGAACCTAATTGAGTCACACAAACAAGGGTTTGAATCCGGTGATCATCAATTGAACTAATCCAGTTCAATTGATCTGAATGAGATTTAATTAGGTTCAAGAAAATCGTGCTAGCACTCGATTGAACCTAACGTTCTTCTTTTACTATCATAAATAGTTGTCCTGACTGAGCCAAAGAAGTTTGTGCTCGATCAGAGGCCTTCACTAGAGAGAATATACATGCTTCCTTTATTAGAGTCCGTAAGTATAATTTGGTCAACGCAATTGTAAGCATAAACCCATGGTTATACCTTAGCAGGATCATTTTGTCTCTCTACTATTCTCTAAGAGTAAAATAAGTTATTGATTTTTCTCTCCATGTCTGCTATATCATTAAGGAATATATATTTAATTAACCATAACAAAAAAGAAGGGAAAACGAACTTTCTTGTCAACAAAAAGACTCGGGGGGGCCGGTTTCTTCTTCGTCTTGACTTTTATTCTCTCAGGGGGTACGGTTTTTACCTTTTTCGGGAAGGTAATTTTTATTGGAGTGGGAGGAGGTATGGTTTCTATTAGGCTCAACCTTGAATTTGGTTCCAATTGTCCCTGTGATCTTATAAACTGACTATGTGAGACTTCTCAATCAAGCTTGATCTGTTTCAATGCCGCATCACTTGAATAAACTGATTTTTCTAAGAAAAATGGCAATGTCGACTCACAATCACATTGTGGTCTTTGGAATGTAAGAAAATAGTATCCTAATGACTCTTTAGGATATCCTATAGAATCAGCTCTAAGACCTAAATCTAACTGTCCGCTTGTTTTATTTGACATGAGCTGGACAACCCAAATTTTGAGATGACTCAGACTTGATTTCTTACCGATGCAATATTTTCATAGGTGTGTAGGAACGGTTTAGAGGAATATATCAGTAAGTATAATTGTAGTTAACAAGAGTGATCCAAAGAAATCAGGGAGTCTGTGAAGCTCATCATGGATCGGACCAATTCATTATAGGAGTCCATTTCTATCCTTTGAACCATTGAGTTGAGGTTTCCTGGTGGAGCCATGAGAGACTATCCATTTTCTTAAGATAGTCTCAAGAATTTCGCTAAGATATTCACCCCTCTGTATAAATCTTAATGGATTTTCAGTTTGCTTTTCTACTTCATGTCTGAATTCTTTGAACTTTTTCAAAAGCTTCAGACTTGTCGTCTCATAAGATACACATACCCAAACCTAGATAAGATCACGGTAAAGATTATGAAGTAGACAAAATTGCCTCTAAGCCCGCACAATCAAATGGCGCACACATCAGTATGTAACTAAGGCAAGAGATCTGTGGCCCTCTCCCCAATGTCCAACAAAGGGATTTAGTCATTTTGCTTGAAGAAAGATTCATAAGTTGGATATGACTCGAAAGTCAATGGACTCAATAGCCATTTTTTTCTCCAATTGTTAACCTATCTTCGCTATATGACCTAATCTCCAGGTCCATAATACCTGTCTTTGGACTATCCCTAGGTTTTTGGCATTTCCACGTTTTGCTGAATTAAATAGAGTACATCATATGTAGCTAATGATAAAGACTGTAATAAGGAAACCATTTGCAATTTTATTTCTTTCATAAAGAATTTACAATGGTCCTTAAAGAAGTAATCAATAGCCTTCTATGCATAAAGCATGAAATAGAAATAAATTCTTAGCTTGCACAGGCACATAATAACGTTTTAAAACTAAGTCTAACCAGATGGTATCGAAAGAGGGTAATGTTCCAACGGCTCGCAAGCACTCTTGCTCCATTACCACAGTAGGATCATGTCCCATCCCAGCCTCCTGCTATCCTCAAGATCCGTATAGAAGTACAACAGATGAGCACTAAAAGAGTTCAAGCACCAACTGGAATGCAGAGAAACGCAAGGTTAGACTAATAACGAGCATACCTCAGAAGGACCCCTTCATTGTTCTTAGGGTGCCAGGTAGTGGGCAGTTCGCTTCAATGCCGTCGCTGTTGATATGGAATACTTTCTTTTGACATTGGTACTTTTCTTTGACTCTCACTTCTTCTTTGCTCCTTCCACCTTTTGCTTTTTTGCAGACTTCTTTTTCTTTCCATAAGACTTTTCTTGGAAGAAGTCCGTTCCATAGCAAGAACTAAGACCTTTAGAACCTTCATAGAAAGCTCACGGACAGCATATTCATAAGTATCGCCAAGAATTTTGAAAGTTTAATTGCATGTGGTATTCATGATGAATGCCCATATGCATAAGTTCAAGGATTGAGAATAATATCTTCTGCAGATCCAAGTCCAACTTCACATCGAGCTTCTCAAGCTTTTCCAAGTCCTTGATCATCATACAGTGGATCTTGGATGACTGCCCATCAGGCATCTTAGCCTTAAAATCATTTAGTGACTTGATATTTGGCTGTGCAATCTGTTCACCAAAACATCTCTGTAGGTAAGCCAACATTTGCGAGAGTCTCGAATCTTCTTTGGCGCTGGAAGCTCATCAACATCGAGCCCAACATGTAAGTATCTGTCCTTATTATCTTCGTATCCATTTCATTTAGAGAATGCTCTCTATTCAGTGAGGAAGGCTGGTAAAGGTGGGAGGGTCCTATCCATACATGAGTTAACTTTGGGAACCCAAAATAATTTGTAGTTCTGAGCATCTTTAATTGGTCCATCAGTCTATGTGTGTCAGGATACGTGCCATGGGTTGGATGCAGGCATTTTCCTATAGAGAGTCAAAGATTCTTAGTTAGATATTATAATTTGACTTACCAATTTATTTAAAATTTTATTTTAAATAATTAGCTCCACTATTTTTCTGAATCTCTACACCTCCCTCTGTAGAGATGCAAAATCTCACGATTAATGATTTCTAGTGGTGGTGCGGTCCACCATGACTCATCACCTCACCTAAACAGTTATTGGTGAGGGTTAGCCCAATGAGTGAACAACTCTTGTTCAATGATTCTCTAATCATGGATGCACCACAAACTTGGTCTCTAATTCATGAATCTCACCATTTCAAATTTGATCCACTCCTTAGTTAAGTCAGCCCACCATTTGCATAGACTGGTTCCTAATGGGTCTCTCACAGTATCCAAAAATTGAGCCAACTCCATCCTCCAGCCCATAGCAATCCAACGCTAATAGAATCTTGCATCTTCCGGTGCAACTGAGCCACTGTACACAGCGAAACAATCACCACCGGGAAGGGCCCACGCATCTACAATGGTGGAAGACCTCAGACTTAATCTTTTCTTAGGAGAGAATTGATTTCAGTCTCATTAAACTAAGACTTACATAGTCATACACAATTATGACTAACTTAGTGGCATGGGTTAGCTCGGATTATTGACCACTCAAGATCAGAACTAGTGTCACAATATATCCAGTAAGTGAGACCGGTGAAAGGAATATGCCATTAACTCGTACAAGAATGCATTCAAGGTCGAGTAGCTTCCAATTAAAAAAGTCGGTCGTATGTGCCAACATACCTTAGACAAATTGATGAGCAGAATCAATGGATTAGCCTACAATTCACAGACTCTAACCTCTGAGCCTAATTAGGTCTTGCTTGATCATGACTCGACATCTGACCAGACCTTAATCCTATTAGGAACGGTCAATTTAAGCATTGTGATCTCCACATCTACCAACTCTTGATTCGTTTGATCAACTCGCTTAGGCCTAATTGAGCTACCCAAGCCCGAACCAGTATTATGAATATGTCTTAGATCTAAATTCTAATTTTAAACTAATTGATATCATAATCTTAATTTTAATTAAGATTGGGTTCATAAATAAAATATGCACAATAAATCCTACGTGTTTCAGGATCTAGGGTTTTTGCAGAAAGTAAGTTTTGTTTCTGATTAAGACGAACACGCAGCACCCTACACATCATAAGAACACCATCGAATAGGGAAGAGGGCTTTAAAACCCTTCTTCATTCTTATGATGAGGCTAGAGGAAACGCCTTAATCAGAACATGCAATACTATCAAAAAGTTTAAGATCTAATCATATATCTCATATATAAAATTGATCTAATATGAAATATGTTTTGCATACATCTTGTATCGAATGCATGCATGTTTCCAATCTAATTATCTCATAATTATTAAAAATTAATTTAAATTGATCTAATCAAAATTAAATTCTAAATCTAGATAATTATGAAGAACTATTCTACAACTAGTCTAGACATGCATCAATCATATCTCATATGAATTTAAATTAAATATTTTATTCTATTTTTATAGATGTTATTATAACATTTATAATATCAAAAATATAAATAAATAGATCTAAAATATGATTAATCAATTAAATCAAAAACATGAAGAACTATTCTAGAACTATTCCTCATTTTAGAACTAGTCATGCATATTCTTCTATTCTTAGATCCAAATCAATTTTAATTTTAATTTTTCTGGAATTTCAGATCGTGATCATATCTCATGTGAACATACTAGAATATATTATATTTTTTAATTAAAATTAATTAAATCAGATCTAAACTTTAGAACCATGGCTCCTGATAAACCAGTTAAGGAAATCTGTTCGTCGGATTATTCCGTTCCAGGTCTCGATCCAGATCTTATAGATCAAGATTATATAATAAAAATTTTTCTCTGATCCTAATCAGATCTTGATATATTTTAGAATCTATTCTATTATTTTAAAAAAATAAAATAAAATAAGATAAATAAATCTAATTTAACTTTACCTATATATGGTAATCCTATTACCCGTTGAGATCGTAATCCTGATCAGTCGGAAGGATCTCTGGATCTAGCCACCAGCGCCTGGCCTCTACGGTATCCCACTTCAGGTTGGATCTAGAGATACCTCTTCTTCTCTATCACATCCTCCAAAAATTAAGATCCGATCCTGATCTAGAGGATCTTCAAAACTCTTTTGAAGAATCGCAGTCTCCTTTACTCAGCAGCGCAGCCTTCTTGCTTTTACCCGCCTTTCTTGATCTGGATATTCGCACCAAACAAATAAGTCCAAAACTCTATTTGGATGTGGAGAGAAAGGGAGAAGAGTGGTTCATGGCATGGAGGAAGAGGGGAAGAACGGCAGCTTGGGGGTGAGTGGTTGAAATTCTTTCTAAACTTGAATTTGGTTGGGTGCGCAGGGTCTATTTATAGACTAAGAAGTGATGCCAACTCTCTTCTTCGCTCAACGCAATCACAACCCTTTGTGAAAATCAAATCTAAAATCTGAATTGGGTGAATAGAAGACCCCTGGGATTCCTCCTAGAAGGTGCCAAAACCAATGTAAAAGCTTGGATTCTTAGAGAACTCTAGATCGAATCCAAAAGGAGTTGGAGTCCTTGAGAATCCAACAAGGACTCCTAGGCCTCCACTTGGGCCATCCAGGCTGCGTGCGCCCATCCTCCTTCCAAGGTTTTTGGGAGGGGGACAAGCCCCAACCAGCTCTCCAAATAGGTTGTGACTTGTTGGTCAAAAGTCAAAGTGTCTATGGTTCAACATTTGACCAATCAAAGGTAGACTTTTGACCAAAGTCAAAGAAAAGAAATGGCAGGTGACCAAAAATGATAGGTAATTTTTTACAAAATAAAGACAACCTTTTCTGACTTGGACACACCAGTCAGACCATATGAAGCCTCTGGATGAGTCAAACTCCTTTGGCTCAAGCAGGATAACTTATATGATAGTAAAAGAGAACGTTAGGTTCAATCGAGTGCTAGCACCGATTTCCTTGAGCTTAATTGAATCTCATTCAGATCAATTTAAAACTGACTAGTTAATTGATGATCACCAGATATCAAACCCTTATTTTGTGTGACCCTAGTTAGGTTTGTTCTGTATGGTAATGGATATGTCATGATCTCTATCATCGACATCATTGGAAACTCCTTTCGATGGATCAAACTCTTCTGATTCGAACAGTTAGAATGATCGATCATCTAAATCATTCTAATTGCTCCCAAAATCCATCAAGTGACACCTAGCAGTATTATGGTGCAGCCCATCAGAGTTGAATGCGACCTCTTGGTGCAGCTCCTTGTGTGATTAAGTTCTTCTATCTTGAGCCCAGATCAGGATTAGGGTAAGTAAACATCCGTCAACCCTAGTTTCTGTCATAAATGAATGTAATCATTCCGAATTCGGAGTTCGATGTGAAAATCTTAAAATAAAACTCTTTCTATTATTTCACTCTCCCATGGGCCAATGGGCTTCTGAAACTTGATTCTCCATAGATGCATCATAGGGCTTAACTTCCTCTACTAACAGAGGTAGATAGATTCCATCTTATGTATTCAAGTTCCTATAATAGAAGTGCTTATAGCAAACATACACCTCAGATTCCTCAATATGGCTAGGAGATCGAAGTAAATGGTGTAAGTCAACTATAACACCCCTCAAGGTGAACTACCGTGGCACCTCAGTCAAGAACCAGACACACTACTGCAACATCGATTCAGCATTGGATGAGAAGTAACTCCTATGCAACTACTCGAGGTGGTCACGCTCAGTGCCTGATTCTGCTAACGAGTACCGAATCTCATCGCCTCCGATGTCTCCACACCGTAGACTTACAGATCGTCTACTTAAGAGAAGCAATTATACACCAACCTTTCCGGGTGATCAAAATCACCACCCTCGGGTGATGGATCCTATGGTTCGGGAGCATTTAATGAGTTAAACAATGATTATTATTCATAGTCTTAATTTTCAACTCTTGAAAATATGAATTAATCATTTACATCTAACTCAAAGGATGTATCACAGACACTAATACACATATGTGAATAGAAAATAACCCATTTTATTATTATAGTCAAAATCTATTAATTTTTTTCCTAGAATTGTGTATTACAGTGTCAGCCAATTCTGTGCTTCTAGGGCAGTATATCTAATAAGGAAGAACTCTAATTAGGAATCCAAATGAATGGAGTCCTAATCACAACAGAGACTCCTGGGTGGCCTCCTAACTTGGGCACCCAAACCGGGGCCCCACCCCCCCACCCTTGGCAAGTGCCCTCCCCTCTTGCCAGTTTCTAGTTAAGTGGGGACAGGACCCCCACCAGTTCTTCAATAGGTGCGGACACAAGGACAGAAGTCAAGTATCAATGATCAAAATGTTTGGACAGTCAAAGGTCAACTTTTGACACAAAAGTCAAAGGGCAGAAAATGGTAAGTGGACTACAAAAATTTCAAGTAATGATCTTACAAAAATAGAACAATCTTTTTGAACTTGGACAAACACATAGTCAGACAAAGTTGAAGCCG
>QRFJ01002701.1:0-56807 GCA_006176705.1 Cocos nucifera
AAAGAGAGAGATGGAAGTGATCAAAATGTTTGATTTCATCAAAACGAAGAGAACATGTGTGTTTCAAAAAGATCAGTGGGAGCGCTGTTGTCTTCCTCGTATTGTACGTGGATGACATCCTTCTTATTGGAAATGATATTTCCATGATGACAACAGTCAAATTATGGTTGTCCATGGAATACTCCATGAAAGACCTAGGCGAACCATCCTTTATTCTAGGAATTAAGATCTATAGGGATAGACCGAATAGGATGCTGGGACTTTCACAGAAGATGTACATAGAGAAAGTACTAAAGAGGTTTAGTATGGAAAACTTTAAGAGGGGATTAATACCCTTCATACATGGTATTCATCTTTCCAAGAAGATGTGCCCCAGCACACCTGAGGAAATAGAACGCATGAGCAAGATCCCTTATGCTTCTGCAATAGTGCGTCTCATGTATGCCATGTATGTACACGTACACGATCTGATATATACATGCATGCTGTGAGTGTCACAAGCAGATATCAGTCAAATTCAGGTGAAGAACACTGGACTTCTGTGAAATATATCCTTAAGTACTTAAGAAGAACTAAGGATATGATGTTGGTCTTTGGTAACGGAGAACTCCAAGTCCAGGGATACACAGACTCGAATTTCATGCCCGATATAGATGATCGAAAGTCAACATCTGGGAGTCTATTTGTGTGCAATGGTGGTCCTATCGACTGGAAGAGTTTCAAGCAAACGGCGATACCACCTCATCCGTGATTACCTCAAGAAGGATTACGTTGAGATCAAGAGAGTCAACTCCACAGATAATGTGGCAGACCCACTTACAAAATTGTTGGGCCAGCAGAAGATCGAAGCCCACCTTGAGAAGATGAGACTTAGACTTGTAGCCAATTGGCTTTAGGATAAGTGGAAGATTGTTAGATATATGTGCCCTAGAAGTCAGAATTGGCTGATACTTGTAATACACTTCTAGGGGCAAAATTATAATTTTGACTAATACCAATAAAATGGGTTATTTTCTATCACATATGTATATTAAGTGTCTGTGATACATCCTTTGAGTTAATGGTAATGATAATTCATATTTTCAAGAGTTGAAAATTTAAGACATGAATAATCATTATTAACTCATAAAATGCTCCCGACCATAGGATCATCACGAGGATGGTGATTGATCCGGAAGGTTGGTGTACAATCGCTTCTCTTTAGTAGATGAGTCTTGAGTCTATGGTGTGGAGACACCGGAGCGAGAGTATAGGTACTCGTTAGAGAACGAGGGCACTGAGCGTGACCACCTCGAGTAGTCATTAGGGAGTCTACCTTCTCGTCAATGACTGACTCGATGCTGCAGTAGTGTGTCTGGTTCTTTGACCTGAGGTGCATCGACAGTTCACCTTGAGGGTGTTATAGTTTGACTACACCATTACTCGATCTCCTAGCCATATGGAACCCTGAGGTGTATGTTGGCTATAGCATGTTCATTGTAGGAACTGGATGGCATCAAGATGGAATCTATCTACCTCGGTGGTAGAGGAGCAGCCCTATGATGATCATGAGAATCAAGTCCAGAAGTCCATGGCCATGGCAGAGTGAAATAATAGAAAGAGTTTCTATTTAGATTTTCACATCGGACTCGAATCGAATGATTACATCATATGACAGAAACTAGGGTTTGACGAGTTCACCTTAACCCTAATCTGATCGGGGCTCAAGATAGAAGAACTTAATCACACAGGTAGCTGCACCAAGAGGTTCGCATTCAACTCTGATGGGTTGCCCCCATATACTGCTAGGTGTCATTGGTGGATTTTGAGAGCAATTAGAATGATTTAGATAATCGATCATTCTAGCTGTTCGAATCAGAAGAGTTCTGATCCATCGAAAGGAGTTTCGATGATGTCGATGATAGAGATCATGACATATCCCATTACCATACAGAACTGAACCTAACTGGGTCACACAAACAAGGGTTTGAATCTGGTGATCATCAATTGAACTGATCTAGTTCAATTGATCTGAATGAGATTCAATTAGGTTCAAGGAAATCGTGCTAGCACTCGATTGAACCTAACGTTCTTCTTTTGCTATCATAAAAAAAAGTTATCCTGTCTGAGCCAAAGGAGTTTGTGCTCAATCAGAGGCCTTCATATGGTCTGACTGGAGGTTGTCCAAGTCAGAAAAGGTTGTCTTATTTTGTAAGACATTACCATTTTTGGTCACCTGCCATTTCTTGTTCTTTGACTTTGGTCAAAAGTCTACCTTTGACTGGTCAAATGTTGACCATTGACACTTTGACTTTTGACCACATGTCATGCACCTATTGGAGAGCTGGTGGGGGCTTGTCCCCCTACCAGAACCTGGCAAGGAGGAGGGCGCACGCCACCCTAGGCGTGTGCCCAAGTTGGAGGCGCCTAGGAGTCCCTGTTGGACAGGGACTCCATCTCCTTTTTGGATTCCAATTAGAGTTCTCCTAAGAACCAACTTTGACTGATCTTAGGCGCCCTCTAAGGAGGAATCCAGGGGACTCTATTCCCACCAATCAGATTTAGATCTGATTTCACTAAAGTGTTGTGATTGGTTGGGAAGAAGAGGAGTTGGATCACGCTTAGTCTATAAATAAGACCCTACGCCCAACTCAAACTCAGATATAGATGATTGAATCACAATTCCCCAGGCCCCAAGGCTGCCTCTCCCTCTTCCTCCATGCCAAACCACCTTCTCCCTCTCCTCTCCACGTCCAAAAGGAGTTTTGGATTTTTGGTTGGTGCGATCCAGATCAAAGAAAGGCGACTGAAAGCTAGAAGGTTGCGCTACTGCAAAGGACGATTGCTGATCTTCAAAAGGAGTTTTGAAGATCCTCCAGATCAGATCCAAATCTGATTTTTGGAGACGTGATAGAGAAGAAGAGGATCTTCAGATCCAACTCGAGTGGATATCGATAGAGGCCAAGCGCTTGCATGGCTAGATCCAGAATCTTTCGCTGCATACAGGATCATCAACGAGTAAAAGGATTACCCATATCAAGGTAAGTTAAATCTGATTTAATTTATCTAATTTTATTTTGATTTTTAAAATAATAATAATCAGATCTGAAATATATCAAGATCTGATTAGGATCAAGAGAAAAATTTTTGAAATATATCTCTTGATTTGATCAGACCTGAATGAACCTAGACCGGAAAATCAGGATTTTCCTTCAGCAGGAGCACTAGAAGAGGAACTATCCTCAATACATTGCCTTCCTGGATCCGAACAGGCAGAGAAAGAAGCAAGCTATTGCTGGATAAGATATTTATATGATAACTCCTAGCAATTTTTTTATTTATGATATTACTGATTGGGTATTGGATACCGATAGCCCTTACCATATTTGCAATTCGTTGCAAGGATTGCAGATTAGTAGAAGATTCAAGCAAGATGAGAGATTTCTAAACATTAAAGATGGAAGATCAGTTTCAATTCTAGCTTTAAAAATTTTGAAACTTATATTTGAATCACATACCGTTGTTCTTAGTGATTATCATTTCTGTCCTATTTTTTTTTTAAATATCATTTTTGTAAGCCTTTTGGCCATGAACAATTATAAAATTTTAATAAAAAAATGAGTTTATAATGTCATTATGAATGGTGTTACTGCTTTCTATGGATAATTGAACAATGGTGTATATATGTTATCACAACCTGTTAATGTAGTCTATTCTACTGGCAAGCATCCTAGATTAAATAGTGTATCAGGTATCTACTTATGGCACTATAGGCTAGGTCATATAAATAAGAATAGGATAAATAGATTAACTCAAAAGAAAATCCTCAAAGTCAATGATTGTGAATCACTTCCAACCTGTGAGTTCTATCTTCTTGGTAAAATGATTAAGTCACCTTTTACTGAAAAAGGTGAGAGAGTCAATGATCTCTTAGGTCTAGTACATACTAATGTATGTGGATCAATGAGCACAAGTGTCAGAGATGGATATGTCTGCTTCATCACTTTCATAGATGATCTATTCAGATATGGATATGTCTATCTGATGAAACATAAGTTGGATTCTTTTGAAATATTCAAACGATTTCGAAGTGAAGGAGAAAAATAAACTGGAAAGAGTATTAAAACTCTTTGATCTGACCAAGAAGGAGAATATCTTTCTGATGAGTTTCTCACATATCTAGGAGAGAATGAAATTCTCTTCTCATTGAACTCCTCCTGAAATACCACAGCATAATGGTATGTCTGAAAGGAGGAATCGAACTCTGTTAGACATGGTCCGATCCAGATGCAATTTGCTAGCTTGCTGATATTCTTCTGACGATATGCACTCAAATCGACTTGTTATCTATTAAATAGAGTTTCAAGTAAGTCTGTAGTTAAAATTTCATATGAGATATGGACAAGACGAAAGCCAGCACTTTAATACTTTAGGATTTGGGGGTGCCCGACTTATGTCAAATGGTTAGTTACAGACAAACTTGGACCTAGGTTTAATAAGTGTACTTTCATAAGATACCCAAAAGAGATCAAAGGATACTATTTCTACCATACTGATGAACAAAAGATGTTTGTCAGCTTTAGGACAATCATTTTGGAAAAGAAGTTTCTTAATGAAGGAACTGTTGCCTCTAAGGTTGAACTTGACAGATAGAAAGTTTGACACAAAATGTTGAACCTAAGTCAGATTTGATCAGATCAGATCCAAAGCCTAGTGAACCCACATCATTAAGGCGATCCGATAGAGTACCACACCATCTGGATAGATACTATGGATTCTTGATCCAAGATGGTGATCCCATCAAACTCGATGAGAATGATGAGGATTCGATCACTTATATAGATGCGATGTAGAGATCCGACTCTAAGAAATGGCTAGATGCCATGAGATCCGAAATGGATTCCATGAAGATCAATGATGTATGGACATTAGTTAACCCACCTGAAGGGGTTAAACTCATTGGATGTAAATGGGTCTTCGAAAGAAAGAGGGGCGCAGATGGAAAGATGGAGATCTATAAAGCCCGTCTGATTACCAAAGGATATCATCAACGTTATGGTATTGACTATGATGAGATGTTCTCTCGTCTGGCAATACTCAAGTTCATTCGAATCATGCTTGCCATTGCTGCCCATCTGGACTATGAAATCTAATAGATGGATGTGAAGGTAGTTTTCCTAAATAGAGAGCTGATCGAAGAGGTATATATGATACAACCTGAAGGGTTCACATCCATAGATGAGTCCAAGATGTGTAAGCTTCAGAGATCTATTTATAGATTGAAGTAGGCATCTCAGAGTTGGAACATGCATTTTGATAAAGTAATCAAAACGTATGGTTTTGTTAAGAATGGAGAAGAACCCTGCATTTATAAATGGGCAAATGGTCCAGTAGTGATATTTCTTATTTTGTACGTGGACGATATTCTCTTAATCAAAAATGACATTTCCTCACTATAAGAAATAAAAGTCTGATTATCATCACAGTTCTCTATGAAGGACTTGGGTGAAGCATCCTACATCCTAGGAATGAAGATCTATAGAGATAGATCTAAAAGGATACTTGGTATATCTTAATTCACGTACATAGAAACAGTGCTGAAGAGATTCAGCATGGAGAAATTTCAAAAAGAGCTATCATTCAATAGGTTAAAAAATTTTTTTCTCTAAGAAGGATTGTCCGATAACTCCTGAAGAGAGAGAGTGTATAAGTAAAATTCTATATGCTTAGGTAGTAGGATCTATTATGTATGCAATGATATGTACGAGATCAGATGTGGTATACTCACTAGGAGTAGTGAGTAGATACCATTCTGACCTTGAAGAAAATCACTGAAAGGTGGTTAAAACCATTCTTAAGTATTTGAGAAATTCTAAGGATCAATGGTTGGTTCATGGTGAGTCAGATCTGAAGCTTATAGAATTTACAGACTTTAGCTTTCAATCTGATTATGATGATAGTAAAAGTGTGTCAGGATATATCTTTACTCTAAATGGTGGAGTCATCTGCTGAAAAAATTTCAAGCAGCAAATAGTGGTAAACTCTATTTGCAAAATAAAGTACATGACAGCATCAGATGCAGCAAAAAAAGCTGTGCGACTGAGGAAGTTCATCATCGAGCTTGGAGTAGCATCCTCCATTGATGGTCCAGTCCTACTCTACCGTAACAGCACTAGCATCATAGCTCAAGCAAAGAAATCAAAGGCACACCAGGGAAGAAAGCATATTCTGCACCACTTCCATTTGGTCCGTGAGATTGTGGATCATGATGACGTCAACTTTTAAAAGATCGATAAAAAGAAGAACCTAGTCGATCCCTTAACTAAAGCTCTGAAAATTAAGGAGTTCGACAACCATAAGTCGAAGATGAATATTAGATACTATATCGAGTGGCTTTAGGATAAGTGAAAGTTGTTGGAAATTATGTTCCAAAGTCAATCATCAGTCTGTTGATGGTTGAGATATTATAATTAATTTATTAATTAATAAAAAATATTTTGATATCTTTTTTATCATAAGTTTACATCTTCTAATGAACTCCATTATTGTGATGAAGTTCTTAGGACTATTTAGTTTTGATAAAGAGAGGATTTATCGATTAGTTCTTAAATTTATTCACGATCAAATGATAGGCTGTTAATTAGGACGACAATATTTATCGAGCATTGATCGTTATATGCCATATAGATTGATTGTCCTCTTAACCAAGATGTGTAGAGACACTGATATGACATACAGATGAGATGTATGGATACATCATCATCGAACATGATCAATTTTAGAGCATTCTACTATCGAGAATGTCTCTGATGGAAAATAGGTATAAGTATCCCTTAGATCTGAGATCACTTCAGTGACTTGCAAGCAACTCACTGTGCTTTGGTATCGGACTAACTGAATTTCTAATTCAGCAATGGAAGGCTTCTAGGCACAGTCAAGTACTTTTAAAGTCGGAGTGTGATCAAGATCGAATTGACCACTTCAAGAGTTGGAGAAGAATGTATCACTGTATTTCAATATAGCAAAATCTTGACCAGGATAATCCATCAAATGGATTTGATATTTTGAAATACAATGTGGACAACCTAATCAGAGTTGATAGTTAAATTCTGAGATGTCCTATGAGTATTATGGTTAAGAGGATGAATTATATGGAAACTATATCCGCATGAATTCTAAGGATGGTATTCTACACCGTCGACCTATCCGACCATCGGATATCATTGCTAAATGATCACTTCGATTGGTACGAAAATTTATTACTATACTATCGACTTAGGTTTGGACCTATGAGGTCACATACATTAGAGCTTATGATCTGATCGGATGGTTGATCAATGATTAAGAATCGTTCTACGATTAAACAATCAATACGATTGGTGTTTAACCTAGTGCAAGTATTGCAGGAGGATCGATTAGCAATCAGATTGCTAATTAGCTTAATTTGATTAAGCCAATAGACTGAGATTAAGTCTAATTAAATATAATTTAATTAGATTTAATTTGGGCTTGTTTGGATCAAGTATAATTGGTTTATTGGATAAGCCAAGTGCAAGGAAAAACTAGTCCTAGTCTAACTAGGACTCGGATTAATCCAATTTTCTAATTTGATTAAAAAATAAATGAGAATTAAATCTAATTTAATCTAATTTAATTAAGTTCTTAAATAGATTAGGAGCTTATTTAATTAGATTGATTTAATCTTAATTTTTTTTGGTTAAAAGATCTTATTTGACCAAGTCAAAATAGGAGTGAGTCCTAGTGTGACTAGGACTCCCTATCTCCTTGCGCCACCTTGGTCCCAACGCCCTCCATACCTATTTTTTAGGTATTTTTCATAGAAAATTCTTTTCTTTTTAATTTTCATGCCCCCTCTCTCCCTCTAAGTCAGATTTGGAATTTAGGTGGAAGACCAAGTCAAAGAAAGAATTGGTTTTGCTTAGGATTCTACGAGATAGAGTCCTTGTTGACCGAAACATCCTCCCTTGAGTGCCGCCCCCTCTTTTAATTAATTCTTCCCTTATTCTATAAAAATAATCTTTTTTTTTTGTGCACCCTCACTTGCTGGTCTATGCCAAAAATTATGGAAGAGGCACCCAAGAGTTGGGCGCCCCAACAACTTCCCATGTTTTGATATTCCTAGTCTAAAAATTTGACCTAACTTGGACTCTTCTTTTTTTCTATTTATTGAATGAATTTTATTTTAATTTTTTCCTAAAATATAGAGCTTTAGGAGAGGTTTGGGGTGTGCAAAAATTAGAGGAAGAGAGTCCTTGGGCATGGGGGTTCCATAGGCACCAAACTAGGTGTCTAGGTGAGAGAAAAGAGAAAAAGAAGAGGGTCTTCTTCCAGGGCTATTTTATTTTCAATCTCTCCTCCTTTCTTTTGAGTTTGTTTGAGAGAGTCTCAGATCAGCAAACTTTCATCTTTCTTCTCACATTTTAGAGAGTCCAAATTTTGAAGAAGGAAGCATCGGATCGAACGTCGAAGAAGGATCAACACAGTACTAACATGCTCTGTTGATTTTCTGCATCGGACTTCAGATCAAAGATCGTAGGCTCGTGTGGATGACTCCTAGAGGTCGGATGCATGTGCAGCTTATAACTTTATTCTCAAACCCAGATCAGCAAGTTAGAACGTCTAAACTTGCTCAGGTAATAGATCTGATCTATAAACTTCATACCTACATTTGATGTAGTGTAGATCTAGGTTGATTTGATCAACCTTTTTTTTTTCTCATTTAATTTTAATTTTTGATTTAATATCATATCTTGATCATGTAATAGATCTATGATGTAGATGTTTACATGATTATTTAAATAAATTTTAAATTTATTTAAGTCTTTCGCTGCATGATCTTAAAAAAGTTTCAAGATCTATCAGTGAAATCCTAGATCTGGTTCCTTCATCTAATACATGCTAATGTATGTGGACCTATGAATACATATGCTAGAGATGGATTCTACTATTCATTATATTTATCGATAATCTATTTAGATATGGGTACGTTTATCTTATGAAGAGTAAATCCAATTCGTTTGAAATGTTCAAACGATATCGAAATTAGGTAGAAAAATAACTTAGGAAGAGTATTAAAACTCTTCGATCAGATTGAGGAGGTGAATATCTCTCCAATGAGTTCTTGACATATCTAGGAGAGAATGGGATTCTCTCATAACAGATCTCTCGTAGAACACCATAACATAATAGTGTATCCAAAAGGTGGAATCATACCTTATTAGATATGGCTCAGTCCATAATGGACTTTGCGAGTCTGCCAATTTTATTTTGAGGGTATGCACTTGAGACTACTTATTTTGTTTTGAATAACATTTTGAGCAAGTATGTTGTAAAGACTCTATATGAGATATGAACTGGTCATAAGCCGACACTCGCTCATCTTAAGATTTGGAAATGTCCGACTTATGTAAAACATTTATAGCCAGAAAAGCTTGGACCTAGGTCCGAAATATGTTTGCTTATAGGGTATCCCAAGAAAACTAGGAATTATTATTTCTACCATATTGAAGAGCAAAAGGTGTTCATCAGCAATAGGACAGTCTTTTTGAAAAAGAAGTTCTTTATAGAAGGAATAGCTACCTCTAATGTTGAGCTCAGTGAAGTTCGATAGATGGAAAAATCGATATATTCTAGTAAACCTACAGAACTGGATTTGATAAGATCAAATCTAGAGTCCATTATAAAGGTACCCTTGAAAAGATCTGATAGAGTACCACATCAGCCAGACAGATACTATGATTTTTTGATTCGGGATGGTGATCCTGTTGAAGTTGATGAGAATGAGGAGGATTCGATCACCTACATAGATGCCATGCAGAGGTTTGACTCTGATAAGTGGCTTGAAGCTTTGAAGTTCGAAATAAAATTTATGAAAGTCAACAATGTATGGACATTGATTGATCCACTTGAAGGGATAAAATTCATTGGATATAAGTAGATTTTCAAAAGAAAAAAGAGTGCAGATGAAAAGGTGGAGACCTATAAGGTCCATCTGGTTGTCAAGAGATATCGTCAGCATTATGGTATTGACTATGATGAGATTTTTTTTTAGTGATAATGCTCAAGTCCATTCGAATTATGCTTGTGATAGCAGCGTACCTAGACTATGAGATCTGGCAAAGGGATGTGAAGATGGCCTTTTTTTAATGAAGAGTTGGATGAAGAGGTGTATATGATACAACCTGAGGGGTTTACATCCACAGATAAGTCCAAGATGTATAGACTTCAGAGATTCATCTATGGATTGAAGCAGGCATCTCAGAGTTGGAACATGCATTTTGATAAAATGATCAGAATGTATGGCTTCGTTAAGAACGAAGAGGATCCCTACGTGTACAAACAGACTAACAATTCTATAGTTATATTTCTTATACTGAATGTGGATGATATTCTCTTAATCAGGAATGACACCCCTACATTACAAAAAATAAAGGACTTGAAAAAAGTTTCCTACATCCTAGGAATGAAGATCTATAGGGATAGATCTAAAAGATTGTTTAGATTGTCCCAGTCTATGTATATTGATACCGTACTGAAGTGGTTCAGCATGAAAAATTTTAAAAAGGGCTATCTCCTGATAGACCATGAAATTTTTCTCTCGAAGAGGGATTATCCAACAACTCCTCAGAAGAGAGAGTGTATGAGTAGAATACGATATGCTTTGATAGTGGGTTCTATTATATACGCCATAACATGTACAAGACTAGACATGGCATATTCACTAGGGATAATAAGTAGATATCATTCTGATCCAGGTGAGAATCACTAGAAGGTTATGAAGATAATCCTGAAGTATTTGAGAAATACTAAGGATCAGTGGTTTATCTATGAAGATACTGACTTAAAACTTATGGGATATATTGATTCTAATTTTCAGTCAGATCATGATGATAGCAAAAGTGTGTCAGATTATTTATTTATCTTGAATGATGGAGCAATTTGCTGAAAGAGTTCCAAGCAGTACACTATGGTCGATTCTATGTGCGAGGTGGAGTATGTTGCGACATCTGATGCTGCAAAAAAAGCTATGTGGCTACGAAAGTTCATCGATGAGTTGAGAGTTGCACCCTCCTTAGATGGTCCAGTTCTGCTTTACTGTGACAGTACTTGAGCCATAGCTCAAGCGAAGAAGTCAAAGGCACATCAGTACATCAAGCATATTCTGTGATGCTATCACTTTGTACAAGAGATCATGGAATGAGATGACGTCGAACTTCAGAAGATCGATGGAAAGGAGAACGTGGCCAACCCATTTACTAAAGCTCTTGAAATCAAAGAGTTTGATAATCATAAATGAAAGATGGGTATTCAATATTGTTCTGAGTGGCCTTAGTTTAAGTAGGAGTTGTTGAAAAATGTATCCTAAAGTCAATCATCTAAGTTATAGATGGTTGAGCTAAATATAATTTATACTTAAATTTTAATTAAATAAAATTATTATTCTAGCAATTTCATCATTTTGTGCATCTTTCTGTAATAAATTTTCTGTGATGAAGTTCTTAGGACTATTTAGACTCAACAAAGAAGTATTTGTCGTTTAGTCCTTAAACTGATCGCGATCAAATGATTCATTGTTACGTAGGATGACAACATTAATCAAGAATAGGTCATTGTGTGCCATAAGTATTAGTTGACTTCTTAACCAAGAAGTGTGGTGATGCTGTTATGGCATGCCGATGAAATTTAAAGGTATATTTCATTAATCATGATCCAACTATGGAGCTATCTTCTGCCAAGATTGCTCCCAAAGAATATGGGTATAAGTATTTCTTAGACCTAAGATCATCACGATGACTTGCAAGCAACTCACTGTACTTAGATATCGGACTATCTAAATTTTTAATTCAATGATGAAAGGCTACTAGGTGCAGTTAAGTACTTGGCTTATCGATGCGTGAGTCAAGATGGGATTGACCCCTCCAAGTGTTGGACCAAGAGTATCACTGTATTTTAATTTAGCAAATCCTTCATCAAGGTAGTCCATATGATCGATGCTGAATTTTGAAATACAATATGGATAATTTTTTAGGATTGGCAGTTAATCCTAGATCATCCTTTGAGAATCATGGTCAAGGAGATAAATTATATGGTAACCATATGCCATAGGTTCATCGATGTTGCATTACGATTTTTGATCTATCCGAATGTCGGATACCATTGCTAGATGGTCACATCGATTGGTATAGAAAATTAGTTTCTATGCTACCGGCTTAGAATTTGAACCTATGAGGTCACAGATAATAGGAGTTACTACCTGATCTGATGGTTGATCGAAAGATTCCACTAGATTGGGACTCAATTATTATTAAAAGATTAATTAGTAATTAGATTACTAATTAGCTCAATTTGATTGAGTGATAAGGAATTGATCAAGTCTAATTAAATTTGATTCAATTAGGTTTGACCTGATTAGATCATGTGATAATCTAATCGCTTAGAAAGATGGACCCTGATTTGATCAGAAGTTGTACTCGATTAATTTTTAATTTAATTAAAAATTAATTAAGTTGGGTCAAAGCCTAATCTAATTGGATTTATCCAAGTTTTATTGGCCAAAATAAATTGATTTGGTTGAAATCAATTTGGACCAATTCAAAGCTTGTTTGAATTTTAAATCTTCCTGCGCCATAGTACTCTGACCCGTTCTTTTTCTCCATGCACATTATGGATATGCATGGGATTTATCCCTGCACCTTCCTTATTCCTGCATATGACCTGGTCCAAACATTGGATCAGATAGGATTCAAGTTGAATTTTGAATTCAACTTGAAATGGTTGGTTTAGTTGAAACCTCCCAACTCCCTCTCATCCTTATCTTTTCTCCACTCCCTCTCATTTGTTTGATCACCATTTTATTTGTACGTCTGTAGAAGGAGAGTCCTTCTATGTATTAAACATTAGGATGGGTATTGGAATGAGATAAGGATTCCTCTTGAATTTTGAATTCAAGAGAATTGGTTGAAACGAGTTCAACCAACCCATCCTTATCCTCCCACACAAGTCACTCGATAGACGCCTATTAAAAATAGGATTTTTTCTGGGCATGAAAAAGTGTGAAGCCTTGGTAGTGCGTGGGTGTGCGAGAGGTATCAGAGGAATTTCTGTAAGATAGAAATCAGAGAGGGGGCCATCTCTTTTGGCATGAGGTTTTTTCCAAAGAGAGAAGTGTCAAGGTTCTTAAGGGTGTGTGCTGAATTCTAGAGTGAAGACTCTAGGTTTGGGTAGAGGTTTGAGTGCCAGATCTTCACCAGCTTTCACCATCATCTCATCTTCCTCCATTATGCCTTCTAATTTCTAGAGCATCTGGAAGATCAGGAGCAGTTCGTCGATTGGATCGATGAAGATCTACTATTGAAGGTTCCGAAGAGGAGATAGCACTCCAGAGGGGCTGATCAGGATCAAAAGCTCCATATGGATCAACCATAGAGGTCGGACAAGTATGCGGCTACAGCGCAATGCTAGAGCTTCTTCCAGTGGATTCAGATCATGGAGATTAGCTATCCATGCATAGGTACTATGTTCTGAAGATAGATTAGTTAGCAAATATGATTTGCTGATTGAAAATATTTTATTTTTCTAATGCATATTAATATGTCAAAGATCCTAGGTAGGGTTTTATGATTAGATCATAGCATGCGTAAAATTAATGTAGATTAATTTTACTTCCGCTGCTATATATTTTGAAAAAATTTTGAAAAGCATGCTTAGAACCCTGCTGGTTTTCCTTCAGGGAACACCACTAATCCTTACAATAACAAAATGAGATAAAAAGCAAAATATACTTACCACAATATCCATCACGCTGCTCGATGGATGGAACCTCATCTCGGACTGATCCCTCATCAATGATGAAATAAATTGCTTAGTGATGCTCCTATACCATTGCAGATATGGATCATAATAATCCATAGTGGGGAGCATAGATGGACCATCCATAATCAAATTCTTCCATCGCTCCCATGCATCAATATGCTTTCCATGCCGTTGAATCCAATCATGGCGATGTCGCTATCGTCAATCTACACTATGGAGGCTCTTTTGAGTGTCGCATGGTAGAGAGATGCCCTGATGTATGTCAAACTATCGTACCACGTACTCTAGATAGTAGATCTCCACGATGTCGAAGCAAATGAGAGATGCACATGTCCTCCATACATGTTGATCAGATTGACATACCTCGAGCAATGTGGCAAGTATCTTCGATGTGTAAGGGACCCGCACTATCTGATTATCGTGCTATAGGTCAAGTTAATCTCTATAGTATATGATTGTGTGCGGTATTGGAGACCATGCACCAATCAGTGTCCTCTACTTATCCAAAATAAAGTCAATATATTATTCTATGAAGCATTTAATCATTTATCATAAAAAATCGGTACTACCGGTTATATACCTACATCGAAGTGGATTAGCCGGATCATGCTGTATCTCGCCAGATGGGCCCTCAATACCAGCATCATCCTCCCCTAATGGGCCATGGCCTATTGCATTATCTCCTGGTGCTGGCTGAGGGGCTCCTACCTTGGGGAGCACCCTATCTAGCCATCCCACATGTAAATGCTCTCATATTCCTAAGCTGCAGCAATACCAACGGCCCAACTATCTCACGTGCATCTGGCCTGATGGCCTTGTAGAGCTTGTGATATAAGAAAGCCAAAGTAGCGCCGCCCTAACTCATCTATCCACATGCATGGAGATCACGTAGCATAGGTAGGTACAACAACTACACATGAGAACCAGACTTATCGGTGAACAGATGTCCATCGATAAGACATAGAATAAATGCTTGAGCATACCTCTGCATGGTCTCGTCATCTGCATCATTCGATAAGTGGTGGAATATGTCATGAAGCTAGTGAAATCTCAATGAAGACCCAACAATATCATCTCTAGTAGTCTAATCCCAAACAACTCATCATAGAGATCCGACCAGATGATCTATGCAGTATCGATGATGGTAGGCCCATGCACCCATAATCCAAGTAGAATAGTAATGTCTTGCAACGTGATTGTCGCCTCTCCAATATGCGGATGGAAAATGTGAGTCTTCTGATGCCATCGCTCTACTATAACTGTGATGAGAGCCCAATCTAGTTGTATGTCGCAAACTTTATAAATACCATAAAAACCAGCGATACGAAGATACTCTACGATCCGATCATATGGCTATCAGGCACGCATCACAATTGAGCCTCTATATCTATAGTGTAAAGGGCTCATGTCCTCTCTAGAATATATCTGATCACTATGGTGTCAGCTCTGGAGATATAACATGGTAGGATCAGTCGGCCTCGGATGCATGTCAAAGTCTGAACCAGCCATGTCTGAGGTACATAAATTGGATAAGTCCAGGGCCTTTGCTAAGATTTGAAGAGCTTTTTTGTATAAAGACAGCACCTCCTTTCTTCAAATTGGAAAAAATCTAGGATATATTAGGTTCCAGACCCATGAAAAAATTGGATAAGCCAGTGCTGTATCCCGAAACAGAAGAGTTTTCATTATAATTAAGATATCTTCGTTAAACCAGAAAAGATTACTATATAAATTCCTTTCTAGATACAGATCATGCCACTAAACTATTAAAAATTGGATCTGCAATACAAGACGGTGTAGTTGGCTAGTGCTTGTTTTAGAAATTACTTAGCTGTGAAACAAGTACAGCATAGATGATTGGGCTTCCCATAATTTTGGTATTAGATATCCAACAGTACCTCCATCTTAATTTAAAATAGGTTCTGTTAAGTTATTAAGAAAAGAAAAAAAGAGAAACAAGTGCAAACATAAGAATTTGAAATCCATTAATTCATTTAATCTTATATAGTAACTAATAATACCAAATTTTTAGGAGACAAAAGTGAGCGCTTACAGACTAACATGTTAAGTATAACAAGATTCCTACCATATTTTTAAGGGGACAAAAATAGATCATGGCAAAACTTTAGAGATGCAAAGGGTGGGGAGACCAAATATCACCACCATGCCAATGGGACCCGGACAATTCAAAAACTATGACAATATCATCCACCAATATCAATTGCAAAAAGAATCATCTAAAAGAGTAAGCAAATCAAATGGTGAAGTAGGGCAACAGCTGACCAACAATGTATCATCTACATCACCATCAGTCAGGTTGTTTGAAAATGTATAATCTATCTTGAATTTGATATAATGCAACTTCCCAGACTGCCAAGAAAGCAAAAGATCAGTGCCATCATAATCTAAAATACCTGAAGACTATAAACATATTCACAAAAAACTCTATGCCAAATGTCTTATTAAAAGATTAACATACATGTTCAGCCATTAAATTAGAGGTGACAATTTAAAACCCAAGATACGTGAACAAATCAAGGAAACACAAACTCAAGGTGCCCTCCTTTCTCAGGAAAACCCAAATCATAACCTAATAAAGACCTCTCATCTCCCTTAGATGCTCTACTTCCCCACATATCTCCCCAAAACTGGATGAAATAAAAAGCATAAGAAGCAGAAAAAAAAAAAAAGGCTCGAACGAACTTACCTTTCTGCACCTGCTTTCTCCGATCTTCCTCCGAGCAAAAAGAGCTCTATCCCAGCGGTCATGGATGGGAGATAAAAGGGACGAGAGAGAGAGAGAGAGAGAGAGAGAGAGAGAGATGAGCTAGAATCCTAGATGCGAAACTATGTCGTGGTGAGAAACAGCAAGAAGACGATATCAAGAGAAAAAAGATATGCGGCTTAGTGAGTCGCCTTATGATAGGGCGACTCATATGGGTACTCTTTTGTAGGGCGACTTACTAATTCGCCATACTATAAGACAACTATTCCATCTGGCCACCCACATGGCAAGAATGGGATGATTAAGCATAGAAAGTCACCCTATCATAGGGTGACTTTCTATTGGATAGTATTTTAGTAAATAATTTGGAAAGAATAGTATTTTGATAATTATTTTAAAAATAAATATTATTTTGAGAATTTTGCCAAGTTTTTATATAGGAAATGGAGCTAATTATGCTTCGAAACCTGCAAGAAACTTGTAGCTTAGAAACCTATCAGTAATTGAAAGATCCATAAGTTATCGAATTCGAGACTTCATCAGAATTCCACCCTTCATAGGGAGGGATTAGGTTTTCGGCCATTGCTAGTAGGGCTTCGCCAAAACTAGGTAGTGGGCTTCAATTAAGTTACCACCATTACCAAAGCTGATGGTAGAGGTCATGGCAATGCGCAAGGTGCTATCGAGAATGGAATCCCATTCGGGTTTCAAGGTTCCCATTTTGCAAGCTCTCGTGATTTAAATTTCTATAGCTTAGTTTGATTAGAGTTCGAATTATTGTATTATTTTTTCTATTTTCTATGATTTGGTTGGATTTGGCTGTTCGGTGATAGTATTTATCTTATTTAGCTATCAGCAAATTTGTTCTCCTTCCCATTTTCTCAAAACCTTTTTTCTTTTTTTTTATAGTTGTTCCGATAATTTTGCTCACTTGAGGCTTACTTGTTTTACATTTTATAATGAGATCTAAAATTACTAAACTTGCAAGATTTTAATGTCTGTTGGGGGTAAAATGACTCCCACCAAAGTCTGATAGATTGCCTGACCTTGATATGGTACTACTTGGAGTATTGGTATTTGGAACCAAGCTTCAGCTAAACTGCTTTCCTATTCTAGTCAAGTTGTAGAAGGCCAACTTTCGACCTATGTTTGTCGGATGATCTTCCCAATGGCAACTTTTAGCTATCTTTCCACGATGGCAGAACTTGTTAAGAACATGCTGAACCTCGGCTAGACGAACTTGAGTCAACAAAAGAATCTTGCCTTCAACATAAGTTCAAACTTCCTCCAGAGGGTATAACCATGGTCCTAATAAAAAAATTCATCATCTTTTCCAACCTTTAGCCTCCCTTAGAGTGATGCTAATATTCACCTTTGGCTGACCTTAAGGGTAGCCAAACTTCTGAGAGCAGCTAGAATAGCACCAGCAAAAAGCCATGAGTCTTGACACCCATCCATTTCAGCTTTCAATCGATCTCAGATCTTTACTATCCTGGCTGAACTTCTTCAAGAAAGCCTGGCTGCAGTCCCTATTGAAGATCCTATCATCCCCTCTCTGGCCTCTAGTCTGAATGCCCACACCTACTTTTGACCGACCTTGAAGGCGTTCGAGCTCCTAAAAGCTGTCAAAGATAGTACCAACAAAATCCAAGCTTAAAACCTCATCATCAATCCACCATCCGCTACTTGAAAGCCAACATTCAAGTTCGGCCAGTCCGACTTCAAATTCTTTATCCCCTAACATGGGTAGCTTACTACTAGACATATTAATCTTCAACCTTCCATCCAAACTCTAATAAATAAAATTCAATCATTTATAAGTCACGATAAATGACAACCCACTCTCCGTAATAAACTTTACGTGATCTGAATGGTCTACTAATATTCTATTATGGCTGTCACCATCATTATGTTATGAGTTTTACCTATAAAAAGAATCCTGTAGATACGTCTTCTTCTCTAAGCTGTCCTCTCTATCTTAATTCTCTTGAGTACCTCATTTTTTATTGATTAGAAAACTAACTTGACCGTTGGAGGATCCTACCGGAGCCATCCACCACTGGTTTGGACTTCATCTTGCAGGTCTTGTCGATGATCTCATCTTCTTTAGCTCCAGCAAACTTTGATATCCAATCATTTTCTGCACCAATAAGATTGGCGCTAGAGAAAGGATTGTCTGAGCTCCTTGTTCTTAAAGAAGTACCCATTCGAGTTCATCTTCTTTCTCTCTTCTTCAACTCTTTAGTTCTTCTATCTCTGAGTTTTCTTATATGCTAGCAAGATGCCATCCAGGAAGGCTCCTTCCTGGCAATCAATCATCTCTGCCACTAGATCCCATCCAAATCAGCCTGCTTTAACCTCATCATCAGCACCTCAACCTCTTTCACCAATAGCCATGGTGGATCTGGAGCAATTTAACTTGCTCATGCAGTAGGTTAGAGATCGGTACAGGCACAGTCAAAGAGACCATCAAGATCCAGTGTAAGAAAGGCCCACTTGGATAAGATAGCCAGTAACCCCTAGAAAGGAGAAGCAAAGAGCAGAGAGCTCCTATTCCACCATGCTGCTCTCATCCACAACGATGATATCTATACCGACCCCCCATTCTCTATTCAGATCATACAAAAGCCCCTCCTGTGAACTTCAAACTTTCTCAATTTGAGAGTTATGATGAGACCTCCAATCCTATCGACCATCTCAAAGTTTTTCAAACAATGATACTGCTCTATGGCATGCCAGACGTCATTCTATATCGAGCTTTCTTCTCTGCTCTAAAGAAAGCAGCAAGAAATTGATAATCGAACCTCAAATCGGGTACCATCCTTTTTTTAATCAGCTGAACCATCAGTTTATGACTTATTTTATCAACAATCAACATCAAAGATGATGTTCGTACTTTCTCATTAATATCAAGCAGAAGAAAGGAGAGTCCATCCGAGCTTATATCAACCATCTCAATACTTCTGCATTGGAGATCCAAAATTTGGACCAGTCTATTGTTATGGCCCTACTGAAGGACGGCCTCTAGAAGAATGATCTTTTTTTCTTTCTAAAAAAGAAGTATCCCTGAGACTTCACTGATATGCTAGCTTGGACTGAAGGCTATATCCGTGTTGAAGAAGCTTTCAAACTCAAAGACAAAGAGACCATGGAAGAGCGACAGACGGGAAAATCTAGCAAGCCCATCCTTGCAGAGAAGTCGAGTGAAGCTCGACCATGCTCTAGAACCCCTCCTGAGCGCAGACGAGCCTGAATTCCACCATGAGCTCATTGCTCAAGAAGTCTAGACCAGAGGATGCGATAAAATTTTTCTCCTAAAAAATTTTACAACTACTCTTCCCTCAATACTCCAAAATATAAGTGCTGATGAAAATCAAGGAGCAATTACTGAGGTCCAAAAAAATGCAGTCTCATCCAACTAAGCACAACCTCAATAAGTATTGCCTTTACCATCATAACTATGGTCACGATACTGAAGAATATATCCAGCTCCAAGATGAGATCGAAGAGCTCATCAAATGGGACTGGTTGGACCAATTTCTATGACATCGATCGAAAAGGAGGGATGATCGGTCAAGTGCACTACCACAACTAGAGACACCGTGGAGGGATGAATCATAGGAAGATCGATCCCCACTCAAGATCATCAACACCATCGATGGGAGACATCGACAGGGGGGAGGTTGGTGGATTAGCAAAGCTAGGAAAGAGGTAGAAGATTGAATAAC
Organism: Cocos nucifera; assembly: GCA_006176705.1. Lineage (NCBI taxonomy): Eukaryota > Viridiplantae > Streptophyta > Magnoliopsida > Arecales > Arecaceae > Cocos > Cocos nucifera. Next base: position 20,266 of record QRFJ01002701.1, read on the forward strand.
CCATCATTTTTACCAAAGAGGATGCATAAGGAGTCCAATTTTCGCACAATGATGCAATTGTAGTCATTTTAAATATTGTTGATTATAATATATGTCATATTTTGATTGATAATGAAAGCTCAGCTGAAGTTTTGTTTTATGATGCTTTCTCTAAAATATCTATATCTGATAGTTGCTTGAACTTATAAACTTTCCATTGGTGGGATTTATCGATGATGCTGTATCGATTGAAGAAATAATCACTTTACTGATTGTAGTAGGTTGGTATCCAAAGTAATCCAGAACTTAAATTAATTTTTTATGATAAAGGCTGCCTTTGCCTACAACGCAATCCTCAACTGACCTGGGTTGAACACACTTCGGGCTATAGTATCAATCTATTATTTAAAGATGAAGTGCCTGATAGGACATGAAGTTGAAGAAGTCAAAAAAGATCAAGCTCTGACATGATATTGCTACATAATTGCTCTACAAAAAGGAAAGCAGCCAGATCCTTGCCCGATGGATGGACTTGATACTCGTGATGACTTGATAGAAGAATATGGGAAACCCATCAACGACCTTATTGTGGTCTCTTTAAATAATGAGCATGAGGACCATACAGTTCAGATCTGCTCTAATTTGCAAGGGGAGATTAAAAAGCAGCCCGTTACTTTCTTATGAAGGAATGCTGATATCTTTGGTTGGGTCCCAACAGATATGCCAGAAATTAATGTAGAAGTAATAGAATATCATCTAGGTGTAGATCTAAAATGCCGACCCATGAAGCAGAAGAAGCACAGCTTTACACTTGAGTGGTAAAAGATGATTGTGGATGAGGTTGGCAAGCTCTTTAAAGCCAAGTTCAATCGAGAGGTATCTTACTTGGACTAGATTATAAATATGGTTCTCATCAAGAAGGCAAATGGTAAGTGGAGGATGTGCATAGACTTTATAGATTTGAGTAAGACCTGCCCAAAGAACAGCTATCCCTTGTCCAAAATTGATTAACTAGTGGATGCAACTTCAGACCATGAGCTTCTCACTTTCATGGATGCCTTCTCTAGCTATAACCAAATCCGGATGGCACCAGAAGATGAGAAAAAAATTATTTTTATTACTAACTATGGTCTTTATTGTTACAGGCTTGAACTTAAAAATACAGGTGCGATCTACCAGTGCTCGGTGAACAAGATTTTCAAAGAATAGATCAACCGCAACATGAATGTTTACATGGATGATATACTTGTCAAGAGCTAATCTTCAACAAATCATATCGCTAACTTAGAAGAGACCTTTAATACACTCCAGAAGATGAAGCTGAATCCAACCAAATGTATTTTTAGAGTAATCTCGAAAAAGTTCTTGGAATTCATGATGTCGAGATGCAACATTGAGTCAAATCTATAAAAAATCTGAGCCATCTAGAAGATGACTATCCCAAAGACAATAAAAGAGGTTCAACGCCTGATGAAAAAGATTACAGCTTTAAATTACTTCATTTCGAGGTCAGCGGAATGTTGCATGCCCTTCTTCCAAGTGCTCAAGTAGTCTAAAAACTTTTGCTAGACCTCCGAATATCAGCAAGCATTTGAAAAATCGAAGAACTACCTCAGCTCACCCCCTCTCCTTGCCAAGCCAAAACCTGGTGAAGAATGTAAGAATCTGGTATCGCTCTGATACCAATTATTGGATGATATCAACTCCTATAATATCACTTATTGAGGATCTATTACCAGATTATTACGATAGAAAGAAAGAAGAAAAATAAAATAAAAAAATAATTAAGTACGTAGATCAGCCTAAAGGCTCACCTTCATGGGGCATGCAAATGCTTTATTATGAAACAAAAAAATAAGTACAAGAGAAGAATACCTACTCTCAACTCACTGTATACAAATCTCTTATAACTAAAAGCTATCCTCACAAAAGCTCTCTTAGAAACTCAAGAAGATCCTCAAAAGCTACAAGATGCTCTGCTCTCACGATCTCAGTGTCGGATGCTATGCATCTATTGCTTTTCTCTCACGGGCTACACGTACTTAGCGCTCTATCAAGCTTTTCTTAGTGGCTATCTGAGCCTCTCTACGTGCTTCTCATACCACACACACCATACCTTGCTCCACAGCACCTCAGATATTTAAATAAAATGAGAATCCTCTTTTTAGCAGTTCACAAAAGTTCTAATAGGACTCTTTCTTCTAATATGAGTCGAATATAATCTTGATGGAGTCTTAAAATATTTTTCAACTTTCAGATCATGACCACAGTCCTCCATGACCACTGGATCCTATGGTCCACATGCAACTCTCATAGATCCTTTGGATTAATCATAATCTGAGTTCAAACAGAATATCACATCCTATTCTGTTCACCTCCATCTAGCCGGCTCTGTCAAAGATCGAGCTGGCTCGACTGTGTCTCACCTGAATACCTACTTTCTATCTTCCTAAGAGAGTCGACTTGATTGTGATTCGAGCTAGCTCGATCTTAGCCTGAGCTGGCTCAACCTCGTATCAGAGCCGATCTGATTGCTTGCTAATTTGATTCTTCTCTGTTATGGATCGAATTTAAAGCATCAAATCCTAACAATCTCCATATCGACTTGACATTTGGCCTCCACCTGACTTTGAGAGCTTTTGGATCTTCTTGCCCCCATGTCCTAGGGTATTCGCCCGCTGATCATGGATGGATAAATGTGAAAATCAAGCTAGGCTACTCGATCCCACCTCCATCAATGGCTGTGATCCTTCTAACTTGAAAGCTACTCGGGGTAACCTCCAGCGATAATAGGAACTTCATCTTATGATGTTACATGTCGTCCTCCCGAGTCTCTCATCTCGTGCTCGATCCATTTCTATCTGGAGCTTTACCTCACACTGGGCTTCCTGTCATAAGATAATATTTTTCATACTTTCTTTCTCTTAACACCACCCTACTACCATGCATGACCTTCAGGATTCCTCCATCAGCCTTACATCTGAAGCTAGTCGAATCTAGTCTGCTCAGTAAGATTAGATTCTTCTTAAAGCTGGACATGTATCGAACCTCATCCAACTTCTTCATTATTTCATCATGAAGCTTCATGCTGACCATTCTGCTACTTTTGATCTCATAGCTAGATCCGTCTGGTAAAAATACAGTGCCCTCACTGATCTCCAAAGAGTCAAATAGCTTCTCTCTACAACGTACATGATGAAAACAAGCAGAATGCATAATCTACTAGAAGAAAGAAAGAGATATCTCATCAGTTACTAGAAGGACATCATCACTGTCTTCTGTATCGCTACTAGCCATCATCATAATAGCCCTCATTCGATCTTTGAGTTGTGGGCAATCCTTGACTCGATACCTCAACTCATCATATCGATAGTATCTAATTTTACTATGATCCCTCATCTTAGATTTGGATCGTCCTCCTCACGATCCTTTAATGCTCCATCTACTGCCTCCTACGCCTTCAGAAATAATCAAAGCTGAGTTGCCATCATCTGAGCTCGAAGCTGGGTTCTTTCTCATGAGAATCTCATTCTAGAGAATCATAGAAGTCACCTCTTCCATCTTAATAGTACTTTTACTTACAAGAAGAGCAGTCACCAAAGTCTCGAAAGAGGATGGAAGCGAAGATAGCAAGACCAACGTCCTGATTTTCTTCTCAACTTTTTTTCCAACACTGAGGAGATCGGTGAGGATCTTCTAAAAGTTAGATAGATGCTCCTGCATGCTCTGACCTTCATCCATTCACAGCTAGTAAAACTGCCTCCAAAAAAATAGTGTATTGGTAAGCAACTTCGCTATGTACAACTCCTCAAGCTTTGACCATAGCACCATCAAGAAAGTCTCGCTAAGTACATGGATCAAGATATTATCCACTAAGTACAAGCGGATCATGCTCACCACCTGCATCTAGATTCATTTTCAATCGTTCATCTCCATGATGGCTGGCATCTCACCGTACAAGAGAGATCGAACAACCCATGTTGGATGAGGACATTCTTTACCTTTGCTTTCCATAAGAATAAATTATCCTTTCTATCAAACCTGTTAATCTCCATCTTGATTGTACTTATCTTTTTCATATTCTTCAATATCTATCACCACTACTACAATCTATGCTCTAGTACTGTCTGACTCTGATACCAATTGTAAGAATTCGATATCGCTCTGATACTAATTGTTAGGTGATATCAACTCCTATTATACAACTTATTGAGGATCTAGTATTAAATTATTATGATAGAAAGAAAGAAAAAAAATAAAATAAGAAAATAATCAAGTACGTAGATTAGCCTAAAGGCTCGTCTTCATAGGACATGCAAATGCTTCACTATGAAAGAAAAAAATAAGTACAAGAGGAGAACACTCACTCTCGACTTACTGTATATAAATCTCTCTTAACTAGAAGCTATTCTCATAAAAGCTCTTTCAGAAATCCAAGGAGACCCTTAAAAGCTACAAAATGCTATACCCTCAAGGCCTCAGCATCGGATGCTATGCACCTATTGCTTTTCTCTCGTGGGCTACATGTACTCGACACTCTGTCAAGCTTCTCTTGATGGTTGTCTGAGCCTCTCTACATGCCTCTCATACCACACATCATACCTTGCTCCACAGCATCACAAGCTTTTAAATAGGATAAGAATCCTCTTCTCAGCAGTTCATAGAAGTCCTAATAGAGCTCTTTCTCCTAATATGAGTCGAACATGATCTTGATGGAGTCTTGAAATATATTCCAACCTTCATATCATGATCGTAGCCCTCTATGGCTGTTGGATCCTGTGGTCCATGTGCAACTTTCATAGATCCCTTGGATTAATCATAATTTGAGTCCAAACAGAAAATCTCATCCTGTTCTGTTCGCCTCCATCAAGCTAGCTCTGTCAGAGATTAAGCTGTCTCTACTGCATCTCGTTCGAATACTTGCTTTTTGTCTATCTGAGAGGGCTAGCTTGACTGTAATTCAAGTCAGCTCGATCTCAGCCTGAGCTGGCTCGACCTTGTATCAGAGCTGATCTGACTGCTTGCTGGTTTGATTCTTCTCTACTATGGATCAAATTTGAGATGTTAAATTCTAACAAAAAATTATTCTTGCATTTAACAGTATCTCCTGCAGCTATCAGAGCAATCATAATCAGAGAAGAGATAAAAGTTCAGAAGCCAAACTATTACATAAGTCGAGTTCTGAGGGATGTAGAAATAAGGTATACCAAGTTAAAAAAACTAAATTATGCTTTGTTGATTACAGCTAGAAAGCTCGAACTTTATTTTCAGGGGCATACTGTCACACTACTCACAGATCAACCAATAAAGATAATCCTTCACCGACTAGATACCTCTGGGAGAATAGCAAAGTGGATAATTGAGTTCACTGAATTTGACATCAATTTTCAATCTCGATCATCTATTAAAGCTCAAATACTGACTAATTTCGTAGTAAAATGCACTATCTCGAATGAAGCCGAACCTGAACAACTAGAGATTAGTATCTCTAGTTTGCAACTGAGCTCCTCTAAAGAGAAAGCAAACCTTCCTGAAGATTTCTGAACTTTATATGTTGATGGTCCGTCCAATGCATTTAGAGCAAGCGTACGTTTGATTCTTATCAATCTAGTAGGGATTATTATAGAATATATGCTACACTTCGAATTTTTTGCTACCAATAATGGAGCAAAATATGAAGCTTTGATTGCGAGATTGAGAATGGCTAAGAAATTGAGGGTGGACCATATAAAAATCTACAGTGATTTTTAGCTGATGGTGGGACAAGTCAATAACAGTTATGAAGCCCAAGAGAAAAGTATAAAAAAATACTTGAACAAAGTAAAGAGCTTGATATTGACTTTTGGCAATTTTGACATTCAGTAGATACCGAGAGCAAAAAATACTAAGGCCAACCTACTATCCAAGTTAGCTACTTTGGCCCCAAATAAATTGCCTAAAAAGGTTTTTTTTGAAGTTCTTCAGCGTCCAAGTTCAGAGGAGTTCTAAACCATAATGCAAGTAGATCCTGAGCCTAGCTGGATTGATCCATTGATCTTTTATCTCAAAGATAGCATTATCCCTAGAGATCCAAAGGAAACTCAAAAGTTAAAAAATCAAGCTTCCCATTACATTTTATATGAAGATAAGTTATATAAAAGGTCTTACTTTTTGCTACTTCTCAAGTATCTACGACCATCTGAAGTTGATTAAGCCCTGAGGAAAGTTCATGAAAGGGTATATGAAAACCATCTCAAAGCCAGACCATTATCTTATAAACTACTCGAACAAGGATAATACTGACCGACTATGCAAAAAAATATCGCTGATTATGTAAGAAAATATGACTGATGCCAGAGAAATGCCAATATTCAAAGACAACCAGTTTCTCAGCTTACACCTTTTAGTGCTCCATGTTCGTTTGTACAATGGAGGATGGATATACTTGGGCCCTTTTCGATAGTATTTAGATAGCAAAAATTTTTCTTGATTGTAGTAGATTACTTTACCAAATAGGTTGAGGTCGAATCCCTAGCAAAGACAACCAAAGCTAAAGTGTAGGACTTTGACTTAAAGTCAATAGTTTATAGATTCAGCCAACCTCAGACTCTAACCACCAACAATGGGTGCCAGTTTGTAGGGCACAATTTACTGAATTCTATGAGCACCTGAATATTTTTCATCATTTTACATCTATAGCACACCCTCAAGCGAATGGTGAAACTGAAGTGACTAATAAAAATTTGCTGTAAGGAAAAAAAGCTAGACTCGAGCGAGCGAAAGAAACATGGATGGACGAACTCTATCATGTGCTCTGGACTTATAGAATTACCTAAAGATTGCCAACTAGAAAATCTCCATTTATTCTAATTTTCAGAACTAAGGCAGTCATACCAGTTGAACTTAAACTTCCTTCAGTGTGAGTTGAAGGCTTCAATGAACAAAATAATTCATAGGATCTTAGGACAAATCTTGATCTACTGAAGAAAAAAATGAGAAAGTCCAAATTCGGATAGTAGCTTATAGATTGAAAGTGGACGGTATTACAACTCCAAAGTCAGGAGCAAAATCTTCAAGTTCGAAGATTTGGTGCTACGAAGTGCCGACATCTCTCAGCCATAAAATCAAGATAAGCTTGCTCCAAATTGGGAAGGCTCCTATGAGATCGTGGAAATCATCTGATCGAGAACCTACTACTTGAAGAAGCTTGAAGGAGCTATACTTTCGCAATCCTGAAATTCAAAAAATTTATGAATGTATTATTAATAACTTCACTTTAATAAAATTTTCTTATTTTAACATTCTTGTCTTGGTGCAAATTGTGTGATGATAAGAAATAATCCAACCGAACTTCATTCTTAAATGAAGTAAAAGGCCTCCGATTCTTAAATAGGAGGTTAACCTCGTCTTAACGATGGTGAAGGCCTCTAGTTCTTATATAGGAGATTAACCTCATCTTAATGAGGGTGAAGGCCTTCGATTCCTAAATAAGAGGTAACAAAAGGAGGTCCTCTCAATAGCCCTTTTATGTTTCAGCAATCTTATTAGGAACAGAAGGTAAACCTTGTTCTAATAAGAATAATAGCCAACCACGTCAAGAATATGAGGTGGATCTTATCCTGACGTAGATAAAGATCCCTACGGAGGATTGAAGGTCTCAAGTTCTTAAACAGGAGGTAATAGGAAGAGGCCCTCTCAATGATCCCTTTGTGCTCCAGCAATCTTTTTAGGAATATGAGGTGAACCTCATCCTAATAAGGATAATAGCCAACTATGTCAAGAATAGGAGGTGGACCTCATCTTGACGTAGATGAAGATCCCTATGGGGTATTGAAGATCTCTAATTCTTAAATATGAGGTAACGGAAAGAGACCCTCTCAACAGCCTTTTTACGCTCTGACAATCTTATTAGGAATAAGAGGTGAACCTCATCCTAATAAGGATAATAGCCAACAATGTCAGGAACAGGAGGTGGACCTCATCCTGATGTGGATGAAGATCCCTATGAGAGATTGAAGGTCTTCGATTCTTAAACAAAAGCTAACAGAAAGAGGCTCTCTCAGTGGTTCTTTTGTGCTCCGGTAATCTTATTAGGAATAAAAAATGAACCTCGTCCTAACAAAAATAATAGCCAACCATATCAAGAATAGAGGGTGGACCTTATCTTGATGTGGATGAAGATTCTTACGAAGGATGTGAAGATCTTCAACTATTGAATAGAGGTTAGTTGCGCAAACCCTCATGAAGAATACAAAGGCTCTCGATCCTTAAATAGGAGGAAAGTTGATTTCTAAAGTCTAGAAAACCCTTGTTTGCAAATAAGGGGGATACTTACGGAACATTAGATTGAGATCATCATTCAAAAGCAACATAAACATCGAGCACAGCATGAGAGCAAGGAGTTTCATGAATATTAAAGCCAAAACAAGACACAGATGATTGAAAGAAAAATGATTTCATTGATATCAAAGCTCAGTACAAGAAGTATCCAAGATCAATTACAAAAAAAAAAAAGAAGAGAGAGACAATAAGACAAAGTCCTATTTGAACTTCGGACTATCCACCCCAGCTATTATGAGAGAATACTTTAGATTATTAACCTTATCTTCAAGTTCTTTCCTTGCCGCTATACTTTCGTCGAGCAGCTTCCGAACCTTTCTTAAATCCTCTTCAGTCTTCCTCAATTTTTTTCATAGAATCTCGGATTCGGCCTCAACATCCTTCATTGCATTCTCATTATAGGTAGTTTGGATCTTAAGTTGAAGGAGTTCGGCCTTGCTCTCTTTATAGATCTCCGAAAGATCCTCCAAGATTTTCTTCAGAGATGTGACTTCCTTTGCATCTCCGCTTGAGCCAGCCTGGGCCTTATCAGTCAGCTATTTTTGAAGCCACATCATCTCGGCATTTGCCATTTTGAGCTTCTTCTTAAGATTGTCAATTTATCCATACCAACCAATTCGGTAGATCTCATATGCCATCTTAGCATCATGAAGCTGCTTCTAAAAGTTGGAGAATTTTTTTGACCAGTCCCAGCCATACACTGCCTAACTCTGAGCCCAAGCTGAGCCATGTTTTAACTGATTGATCTTTTCTTTTGCTTCATGAAGCTCAGCCACAAGGGAATAAATCTTGGTAGTTGAGGGTCATGCCCTCTCACTAGTAATTTTCCTCACTCATTCAAGCTCCTTGGATAGATGATACTTTCTGGCAATATACTCTTTAAATAATTGCTTGGATGACTGGCATAGGTGGTTGATCTCGACATCAGCTTTAGTGTAATTCTTCTTGAATTTTTTAAGTTCGTCTTCAGTCTTTTCCAACTTTCTCTTGACTTGGCAAACTTTCCTCTTCAAATCTTTGATGTGAGCCTTCAAGGGGATACTCTGAGGCAGAGGTTCTACATCGACTGGAGACTATGCTTAACGTATGAATGTATCACAACATGGAGGTATGACAAAAGAAAGTTCATTTTCATTAACTAAAATGTTTGAGTATAGAAAAGATAGAAGAAAAAAAAATATAACTATCAAAAATCTTTGACTTCTAGAGTAAGGACAGCGGACGAGCTCGGCACGTCCTCGATGGCCACTAGCTCTCTAGTAAATTCGAAGGTCGTAGCAGTGGGCTCGGCAGGTGGAAGATCGAAATTGGTGGTTGGAGGCTCCATCTCATCATCGAAAGAACCTTCTATCAGAAAGCTGAGATCCAACTTCAAAAACTTCTCTGTGATCCTCTTTTGGCAGACCTCGAATCCCTTGAGGAAGGCCTCCTGAGTGAAAGCTATTTTGATAGCGTCCATCATCTTTGAAGGACTCGACAGCCTGCTCCCTCTCCATGCCAACCTCTCCACCTTCTTCTATTTGTTCTCTTCCAGGATCAAGGTGGCCTTCAGTTCTGTCGATGTTTGTTTCTCCTTCCGAAGTGCTTCCTGAAGTTGTCCAACCTCGGCGGAGTGAATTTCCCTCAAATGTTCAACCTTAGCTTGGGCGTTCTTGGCCTCTGCCTGGGCCTCCTTGATGGCTTTCGAAGCCTCAGCTTTGCAAAAGTTTATCACCTCCACATTGGTGTACAGATGATGTCCCAACTACAAATAACATGATACAAGTTATGGCTACAAGGTTTATTGATATTTAACTAAGTGTAGAAGAAAAAATTGACTACCTTGAGAAAGGCTACGTAGGAATCTCTTATTCTTTCCTCGTCATCTATATGGAGCATCCTCTCAAGTATGTGTGGAAGGACACAACCCTCCATTAAAGATGGACAGCCTCCCAGTTGTTCAGGAAACCTTGCTCCGGGTTGGAATTGTTGTTGCCAGACTCATTGGTTTTCCTCCGAACTTTCTTCATAATAACCTTCTTCTTTCTCTTCTCTACCATTACTCCCTGATCAAGGGGTCCAGAGTCAGTGGCTTTATTGGGAAAGGTTGAGCTCGGCATCGTTGTGGCAACCTCAGGAGCGAGAGCGATCGAGGTCGGGTCTGCGACCTTCACCCGCTTTGATGATTCTCTCGAAGAATCGCTCTTTCTTTTGAGGGCTTTAATTCCTTTGGTTAATCGATTTAGTTCTTCTGGAGTCATCTTTGCTGCAGCATTAAGTCGAGGTTAAAAGAAAAGATCAAAAAGCAGTTAATAAAATGTGAATGTATACTTTTCGTGTTGAGAGGGCTTAAGACAGTTGAATAAGGTTTGAGTATCTATAGGTTTGGACAATGGGGGAGCTTTATAATTTCTTAAGGCACTAGCAGAATTGAGGTCCTTTCTTTTCAGCCCAGGAGCTCGGTGGACTGAATCTCTCAACTGACCCCAGGGAGAAAGCTCTAACTCTATAGAAGGATAAGAAATAAAAAAAAGAATTTTTTTTTTCAATTATGAATGGAGAAAGGGGCATCCTTAAGTAATCCCTTCTTGCCGAACTGAGGAGACAAATATCACTAGTCCTTGGCAGAAGGATGATATTTAAATATGAAAAAATTACTGAACAAGGAGATGGTGGGATGGACCTCGGCTGAGATGCAGAGGGTAAGGAATTCTATGATGAATCTAAAGGAGTTTAGAACCATGGAGACGAAGAAAATATTCAAAAAATGGAAAAGGGCTACAATGAATGAAGGGATCGAAAGTTGCAGCCCGGTATGAAAAGCTTCAGAGTATAAACAAAAGCGACCTAGGAGAGGAGTACAAGCTTGGCTGCTCGACCTAGGAAGCTTTAGCTCATACTCCAAAGTGATCCCATATTGGATTCTGATAATGGAAAGGTTCTCAAAGGAAAGGGAGCAAGGGATAGTTTCAGGAATGAAGGTTGGACGATCGAGATACTTCTACAAGTTTGACTATCTCTCTAGGATCAAGATTTGAGTTTGAATTGGATGGACTTCTAGAACCAGAGGACCAAGATACTTCAGAAGATATTTGGATCAAACTAAATTTGAAAAAATCTTCTAAAATCGGAGCAAATCAGCAGATAAAACTCAAAGAAGTTTTTGAAGAATAAAGGACAAAATGATAGTAAAAAAAATGCAGAGGAAGGGTTAGAGTACTAATCTAAAATGAATGAAGATCTCAGCGATGCTACCGAAACAGTGGATGAAGGATAGAGGAGATATCGATGATTGGAGAAATCATGAAAAAGGATGGAACAGGTGCTCAGACTAGAAGAAGACGAAGGATGGAGAAGAAATTAGGGAAAAGAAGAACCAAACGAAGATAGAAAATCGGAAAGGATGCTTAAATAGTCACAAAGATCCCAAGGCAGTTATGATTACAAACCCCCTCCATCCAAACCTCTTCTGCCGCATGTCCCACTCATTATGGCTATGATAGACATCTTATAGAGCATTTATGGTGCCATATACGAAGCTCTGAGCTGGGAAGAATTTTAAAAATAGAAGTCCTTTAAGGTCATGTGATGTTAAAGAAACATCGACGCCAATCCAAAACGCTAAAACTTCTCATCTTACAAGAGCGAAAAGTCAAAAAATGACTTCGGCAATCGCAGTTTTGTACTTTCTTCATTCAAACTTTGAACTCGAAAGTAGGAGGACAAGTATTGGAGGTAAAATGACTCTAGTTAAAATTTGATAGATTGCCTGATCTTGATATGGTACTACTTGGAGTAGTGATGTTTGGGACTGGGCTTCAGCTAACTGCTTTCCTATTCTAGTCAAGTTCTGGAAGGCTGACCTTCGGCTCATGTTTGCCAGATGATCTTTCCAACGGCAACTTTCAGCTCTCTTCCCACGATGGTAGAACTTGTTAAAGATATGTCGAACCTCAACCAGACGAACTTGAGCCAGCAAAAAAACTCACCTTCAATCTAAGTTCGAACTTCCCCAGAGGGTAAAATCTTGATCCTAATCAAAGAATTCATCGTCCTTTCCAACCTCCAGCCCCCTTCAGAGCGATACTGATATTCACCTTTGGCCAATCTTGAGAACAGTTGAACTTTTGAGAGTAGTTAGAACAGCACCAGTAAGAAGCCATGAGTCTTGACATCCATCCATCTCAGCTTTCAGTCGATCTTGGATCTCTACTGTTCTGACTGAACTCTTTCAAGAAAACTTAGCCGCAATCCCCATTAAAGATCCTACCATCCCCTCTCTAGCCTCCAGTCTGAATGCCCACACCTACTTTCGGCCGACTTTGAAGGCGTCCGAGCTTCTGAAAGTTGTTAAAGATAGTACCAGTAAAATCCAAGCTTAAAACCTAATCACCAATTCACCATCCACCACTTGAAAGCTGACCTTCAAGTTTGGCTAGTCCGACTTCGAGTTCTTTGTCCTCCAATATGGACAGCTTACTACCGAGCACAGGAATCTTCGACCTCCCATGCGAACTTCAATAAATGAAATCCAACCGATTATAGATCGCGATAAATAACAGTCCACTCTCCATAACAAACTCCACGTAGTTTGAATGGCCTACTGATATTCTGTTATGGTTGTCACCATCATTATATTACGAGGTCCACCTATAAAAAAGATCCTTCAGATATGTCTTCTTCTCTAAGCTCTTCTCTCTGCTTTAATTCTCTTGAGTACTTCATTTCTTGTTGGTCAGAAAACAAACTTGACTGTCGGAGGGTCCTGTCGAAGCCATCCATCTTCGATCTGGACTTCATCTTGCAGATTTTATCGACAACCTCATCTTCTTTAGCTCCAGCGAACTTCAGCGTCCAACTATTTTCTGCATCAATAATATCTATGATTGTATAGTTTAGCTTGGTTAGACGTGGGCTTACCGTTTCTACTCTTGATGATGTGAATGGATTCGGAAGTGTTATATTGTCCTGTGATGGAAATTATTTTGTATGGCTGTTTCGAGAGTGGAAGCAAGCACCATTTTTCCTCCTCCCTCCTCCCTCCTCCCTCCTCCCCTATATTCAGACTCCAGAAAAGTACTTCGGTGGTACTATTTTAAGTACGTTTTCCTTTATTTTGGCCCTTTATATTTTGTCTTCTATCTCTTAGATAAGATGGCCTGTGTCATATTCATGATGAATTTAGTTTAGTTGGTATTTAATGTCAAAGATAGTGAAGATAAATTTATAAATGCCGTGGATGGAACCGTGAATTTGCTATGAAAATGTTTATATTTATTCTATGACTGAATTAGGTAGGAGCATGTAATAGTTTTACACTGTGTGCATTGATGGACTGATTTACTTTGTCTTGTTACTTATCTAAGAAAAATTGCCGCACTCTCTTCAAATGTCTAAATTTATGTAGTAATATCCACTGAACCATCTCTGAAAGATTAGTTCATGGTATTGTCTAGTTTTATGTGGGAATGTACTACATAACCAAACACAACTTGCTCACCCTACTGTTCTCCCTTGATGGCTTAGGCCTACAATCATTTATAAGACAAGGCGAACCGGTATTGAAAAAAGAGAGTAAGAAAGAAGCATCTTTTCTAATGGAATGTCAGTTTGTTCATCTTAACTGACCAGTTGAAATGATTGGTAACTTCTCATTCACCCGTCCTTAAGAAAGAAATTATCAAGAAAATGGGAAAGAGGCTAGAGAACTACATAGAAAAGGCTTTATTCAATAAGAACAAATGCTAGAAGAAGAATAGGATGAGGAGACTTCAAGGTGAACCGTCTCAAGACCAAAGGGACTTGTTGCTTGAGACACGTATTCTATAAGAGAGCTCACCGCACAAGCAGTGCCAAGATTTCCATTCTTTTGTGCCAATGATTTGGCAATATGATGTGAATGGGTTATGCGACCTTTACCCACCATTTGGGGTTTTTTGTCCTCACGGCATTGCCTTACACATCAAACTTGTCCTTGGTCCTGACACTGAACACGTGGAGGATCAACTGGGAGGTTTGGTCCTGTATGAAATAAGTAGTGGAATGGAAAAGTTTGATAAGCTGTTACTTTCCGTAAGGTTCCAGCATGTTATCAAGTCCTTTCGGCTTTAAAGCTCCCCGTCCTACTACAGAACACGAGCCCCATAGACAAGGTTCTTTTTCTAACGACGAAAACATCGATCCCATACATCCATGCTAGCTCTGGACTCTTTTTTATTTGATTTCATGAAATGTTGGAGAATACTGGCTCATTCTTTTACGAAACAAACTTATATGGTGGCAAGAACTTGGGAAATATACTTTTTAAGAATTTAAATAATTATTCTGGCTAGTCTGCCAGCTGATATGATCAATTGAATCGCAGTTTGTTGAGTGCTCAACTTGGACTACTCTCTTTGGCTGTATCTAAGGTTTGATCATTAATCAATAAATGATATTCCAATTGTGGTAAGGAGATGCAAGCCTAACTTTAACGAGGAAATTTTGGAACTAAGGCTTACCTAATCAGTGTTTCAAGGGTTTTTAGATGCAATTGATGGATTTATGGCTCAGAATGATGCCATTTGGACATGCTTGCAGAGGCCATGTGGTGGCAAACAGTGTCTATAAAATGAGCTCTGTGACACTAGTTTTTTAAGATGCCGTCTTTCAACTTGACAACCATATAAATAATAGGATTACATGTGGAAAACAAACCTTCAGGACTTCACATAGCAATCAGATTGTTTTTCCTTTTTTATAGATTTCGTACCATAAAAGAAATCTAAAGAATTTTGCTGCCTGAAAACTCGAAACATCTATGGATATGATTTTAAAGCATATACTAAATAGTCAGTTTTTCTACCAGGAAACTTGAAACACCAATGGATTATGAAGAACAGTCAGTTCCTGCATTGCATTAGCCTTCTGCACTTTTTTCCCATCTATCTTTTCAAAGGACATGGGGTGTTTTATTTATTTATATTTCTCCATGACCAATAGACCAGGTTATCAAACTGGTTCATCGACACTTTGCCATCTGTTCTGAATGATGTTTAGCTTCCTCGAGTTCATCAGCACAGGCTAGTCCTTCCTGCTTCTTTATTGCTCCAGAGGATGAGAAAGGCATGTCTAGATGGAGATCGTCTCAACCCTTTCATTTGTAGAATTCATCAACCTGCCAGATAAAATAAACTGGTAAACGGCAATAATTTTGCAGTATTTTGCTTGAAATTCCTATGTCTCATGACTGTTATCTCAAGCAGGACTTTTATTTTGTTGTGACAAATAAGATAAAGGTTAATTAGTGCATTATTTACATTGAAAAGCTGTTAATATTGTCAACTTCAAAAAGTCAAAGAACATTCATTCTGTCATAAAGGCTGAAGCAAGTATATCAAGCATAGGCTTCACAGAGTACCAAAGATAATCCAAGACCACAATAAAAATTGAGAAAAATTGAATCTACCATTGTACACATAGCAAGTTGAAATTCAATCTGGGTGCATCTTGTAGGATTTTTTTTTTTTTTTCTCTCTCTCTCAATCCAAGAACTAGCAGAGCTCATTTATTGTTATGGCAGAAGCTAGGAAACAACGCTAAGTCACTTGTGTGTGACAAAATTTCTGAATTTGGTGATGGGAAAAGTATGTCCAGAAGGAGATCATCTCATCCCCTTCATTTGTTTTATTTTTTTGATGGACATCCCTTTCATTTGTAGAATTCATCGACCTGCCAGATAAAATAAACTGGTAAACGGCAATAACTTGCAGTATTTTGTATGAAATTCCTCCTGTCCCATGACTGTTTTCTCAAACAGGACTTTTATTCTGTCCCGACAAATAAGATAAAAGTTAATTATCTCATTGTTTTCATAAAAAGGCTGTTAATATTGTCAACCCCAAAAGATCAAAGAATGAATTTCTAGCAAATCTACCTATCATGGTATTACAGGGTGCTACCAAAGATGATGCGAGCCCACAATAAAAATCGAAAAACACCAAGTCTAGTAGTACCAAAACATCATCCTATTATAAACATATGAAATATACCATAAGATAAAGTTATATCATCGTATATAATTAATCTATAACAAGAATTCATCTTTGCTTTAACGATCGCACTCGTTGAATATGAAAAAAAAATTAATAAGTTCTACATCAATTATGGGTATTTATATTAGTTTGTTTAGGTAAGATTATGAATTATTATAGTCTACATATTTCTTCCGCCGTTCATAAAGAATGCTTTTATATGAATTTAAAAAAAATAAAAATCTTCCCCTCTCTATCTCTCTCACGCTCAATCAATCAATCCATCACAATCAGAAAAATATCATTTGTTTATTCTTACTGAGCATTTTACATGCTATGTTCGGTTGTTCTGGGTGTATCTCAAGCCATTTATGTCATACGAACATCCATGTTGCTCTTCCTGTTGCAAATTTCAGTTCCGAAATCTTCTTAGTCTTAGGTTTTCAGAGCATGTATATGTTTGAATGATGCCGTGACTTCAATCCAAGTACACTGGAATAAGTCAAATTCTGTTAGTTTCTAATTTTCTTCCGATCTTTGTTTTTTTTTTTTTTTTTTTTTTGTCTTTAAGTTGGTTGCTCATGATTCATTGACGTGACTATATTCAGCATGATGATGTTGATAGCACGGTGACCGGCTTCCTGACCTAAAATTTTGTCTTTGAAAAATTTATGCATGAAGATAGAATCGTGGGCCACCTTTGATGTGCATCATGGAATAAGCAGATAATGAAACACATGAGGGGAAATATTTTATGCATCACGTGATGCAGCCCGCATGTACCATTCATAATGACTGGCACCATCTGCAGTGCATAAAGAATTTTCCATGGTATTAGATTATGGAAGATAAAATTTTAAGGCACAAGCAGTCATTCGTTGATCAAATTTTGTACTAACTACTATTACATCTTCAAAATGAATCTTCTTTCTTTTTTTTTCCCCTAAAATTATAAGGGCACTCCACGTTGGGCTGCTTTGTGCGCAAGTATCTGCAAAACCAAGAGCATCAATGTCAGCAGTAGTTAAAATGCTTAAAGAGGATGATAGCAACCCCACCACCATTTCTCGGCTATGGCATGGAAAAGCGGCACCAAAGAAAATTTACTCGCAGCATGGATCCAGTAAATCTTCAACTAACAGCACAACAATCAGTATACTCGAGCCTAGAATAGATGAGCAAGAGGGGGCAAATCATTTCTTGAATGATTATCAACTGGTTTTACTGATGCTGTTGTTCTTGCCAGGGATCAAATTACTCTAAATTGGGAACCGTTTGGCAAAGTCCGGACCAAAGGTCGCAAATATTTTCTGGATTTGAGTCATTGGTCAAGCAGCTTCATGCCATACAACTTTCCATCATGTTTGATGTGGTCATTGAAGCACCTAATTTTGCTTACTACTGAAACATTTAAGTCTTGTTTGACTAAGCTTTTACTGTTTTGATTTATATAAAATTATCAAAATATCTATTAATAAATTTTATAATTATATCTTATATCATATCATATTATATCATTATATTATAAATATAATATAGTATAATAATAAATTAATATTATTATATATTATAAATATATAATATAATCTATTATAGTATTAGTATATTATAAAAATATAAATTTGATATAACAATAACAAATAATATAATAATATAATTTGATATAACAATAACTAATAGTATAATAATATTGTTATATTATAATAATATAGTATATTATATTATAATTTATTATTAGATTAGATTATAATCCATTATATTATATAATATTATATATTACAACATAATTATAATATTATATTATAATAGTATAATTATATTATATAATATAATAATATTACAATAGATTATATTATGTTTATAACTCAAATATTATTATATTTTAAAATATTATTTTATTATTATTATCTTATAATATAATAAAATATTTGTAATATAATATAATATTATACTATAGAAATATATAACAAAATCTATTTTGTATTATTATATTATAAAAATATAATTTGATATAATAATAACTAATAATATAATAATATTATTATATTTATAATAATATGATATAATATGTTATATTATAATTTATTATTATATTAGATTATAATCCATTATATATTACATCATAATTATAATAATATTATATTATAGTTGCAATATTACATTATAATCATAATTATTATCCATTATATTATATTATATTATATTACATTATAAATTATATTATAATTATATTATATTATTATGTTACATTATATGATAATAATATTATATAATATAATAATATTTAATATATAATTAATATATACTAATATATAATATTATATTATATTATTTTTTATTATATAATATTATGTAATATTTTTTATTATCATTTTATCATATCAAAAATATTTTTTTATTTTAGTCGTCAAACACATGTTAAAATTCTAAAGTATTTTGTAAATATAGTTATCAAATAATAAATAATTTATTATTAAAATTATATTTTTTAAAATTTTATTTTTAAAAAACTCTACTTTCAACAGCAATCTCAAACAAAATCTCAGTATTTCAACTATTAACATCTTCAAGCTAAAAATTTTCTCGGTCAACTTATTTGTAAAATTTACCCCGATCGTTGAGAGACCTGTTGGTGAAGCTGGGCCACAAGCTTGAGATGATATATAAGAATGATCGAATGCTCGGGCCTTCAGAATGCTATATTGACATCGGGATTTTGTTTGACTTCGTTATGTTGATGATCGAGTGCCCATGCCCAATTTTTCAACAACCAGCTGGAACTTCTCTAGTCGTTCCAGTTGATGGGTACCCATGTGTTCTTTATTAGACTTTTTTTGGACAATGAATGACACTGCATGTGGTAATAGCATGCCTGAATCAGGGAAGTGGAATGATGAGGTCGTACTGATGGAGACGGCTTCCACACTGCGAGTTCTCAAATTTAAATTTTCCTTTCCTGATGTGAGAAAAAAAAAAAAAATGAAGGAACATTGGATGATAAAGATCATGATAATATATGGGTCATTAATTTGGATGGCATGCAGCAGCACCCAGGCAGCCATTCCCATTCGGCGGCAGCTAATTCCAACAAAGGATGCAAATTATCTGCAAGGGTAAGTCACAGGCAGCTCCCCGACCTCCTCTTTGTAGCTGGTAAAAGGACTGAATTGGAGGTGGCAAACAGATGTGCATTTGGTTTCCCTAATTGATTTTTCCCTTCCCATTCAATACAATATCTACAGTAGATTTATAGAGTCAGAGTTCCATTCATTCCAAACAATATATACAGCAGATTTATATAGTCAGACCCTCCGTGGATTGTGAATTTTTACAGCAATTACGCGGTAGATTCGTGTGTGCGAATGTGTGGATTCATGTATGACCACATACCCATTGGAAGCTTTCGTTAACCAAATGGCATGCTAATTGCATCAAAAGGTAGCTTGGCTTGATACGAGCGACCGCGATGACATTGTTAAAATGGTTCTACGATCGGTGATCACCAAACCACCATCCAATAGTTCAGCCAGTGGTCAAAACATACCCGATCAGTGCTCGAACACCACTCACATTTCAGTATTCTCCTTTCAAAGAACTAAGATATTTATGCACTACGGTCAGAAGCAGAATAGGTCCATGCACAACCGACCATGTGGTTGAAACTGTTCTACATGACTCACTATTTGCAAACCAATGCTCTTGAAAAATCACCATTCCAAAATTTGACAGCTAAAATAGAAATTACACTTTTAAGTACTTTTCCACTATCTACTTGCCACCAAATTCCCCATGAGGCCTCCAGCAATTTCATAATGCTTGGCTTCGGAAAATCCCACTTCTTTGGCAAGCTTCTCCAACTCTTTTCCTGCCCAAGATAACACCAAGAAACAGGCAATAGGTTTTTGAACAAAATTCCATAAGCAATGGAAATCCTAAATGCTAGGAAGTAAAAAAATATTGCTCATAATTTTGGAATTTCGATGGTTTTACACCGAAGAAAATAAAACCCACTCATATACCTTTCAGAAAAGTTCCAGAGAACTGAATTAGCGACTGCTCGTTCACATTAGAACATTAAAAAGGGCATGAGATGGGCCTAGAAATATCTAACTTCACGTTCACATTATGATGCTATAACAGTTTCAAATTTCGGTTTGATATCAATCTCTTGAAGGAGCCAATTTCTGGAACTAGATGGAGCTAAAACATCAGAATTTTCAGTTGTCCGGGATTCATTGTCAACTAGATTGATTTTCTTGTGCAGCAAAATTGTGCCAGTCCAAATGATTTAGCTGCACGGTGCACATGTCCATCTTATGGTAGACACGGTTGACCTTAATTCATTCAGGAGTATGTTAGCATATGGATATATATATATATATATATATATAAGTTTGAGAAAAGAACATAAACCTGTTAAATATTCAGCAATGGAGGCTTTCAAGTATCTGTACTCTTTCGAGAGCCCGTAATTACTTGCAATAGGAACAACCACATTGTCAATCATCCATTCCTAGACAAGAAAAGACCATATTATTTCTTCACCCAGGTAAAAAAGGCATGATCCCAGGGTCTCCCAAGAAATTCTAAGACTTTAGGCATCTATTGCTAATGGAAATAAGAGTTCCCGCTCAAAGTGGTCATCTTGGTACAAACTGGGGTGTAGTGCAGCACTTGCACTCCTCCCACATTTGGAGGACACTCCAGGTCAAAACCTTGGGAAATGATTTCCCCACTGTTTTGCCTGGTCAATTCTTGCATCATTTCTTTGAAATGATTGGCGTGCCACCACCGGTCCTGGTATCATGGCAATTAAGTACCTGAGACTGTGTTATCAGAGATGAGGAGCTCTTGTTAAAATCTAACATAGACACTCTTGAGCCTGAAAAATCCATTAAAAAGGAGATGAATAAAACTCTTACAGCCACAATCAGATCTCATAAAAACTAAGACTTAATACAGACACCTGGCTTTAGAATGCGAAATATCTCCTTCATAGCTTTCTGTTTGTCAAGCACATTACGTAATCCATATCCAACTGTAATGGCATCAAAGTAGCTATCTGCGAATGGCAAATCAAGGGCATCACCCTCAATCCATCTGCAACATGCAGCACATATGCACATCACAATAAGGATATAAAGGGGGGAAAAAAAAAGGTTCTATTACTGCTACAGACAAAAGCTTTATACAGAGTTTAGTTGTAACTCTAAAGATCCAAGTAGAAGCACTTGGTGTAAAGTGCTACAGTGAGTCGTGGAATTTCAGGGATCCTACAAAATGCAGCGATGTTTTATTAGATACCATATAGCTCTTAAAATGGCTCCCATACATTAAGTAAAGAGTAGATTGCTCAAAAATACCCAGGTTGGTGAAGTGAAACCTAAGGTGTCAATGGTACGAGCAGACCTATAAACCTTTAATTTTCAAAAACACTTCTCTGTTCCAATTTAATTGATGCTTACTTGATGTTCTTGTAGCAAGCCTTCCAGTATAAATCTTGACGAGCTGCAGCAATCAACAATTGATCTTTTGAGAAATCAACAGCGCTCACCTGTAAGAATTTTGGTGAAACATAAGACCCGCTAACTAAAAAAATTCCAGGTCAAAAAAGCATTTTTAATATGTATCATTTTTTTCTTTTTTCCTTCTGAACAAGTGGAAGGAGAGGAAAAGAGAAGCGCATATGAAGTACACCAGGAATACTTGCAATGACATCATGTAAGACCACCCACACTATCTCCAGAGACAACAGTTTATCCAATCATCTGCACCACGGTGCAAACATGCAAAAGTTTTATTATAATAAAATGGAAATGTAAACAAGGTAAGCCACGGGAAAAGGAAAAAAAAAAAAAGGGATGACGAAATGCTAGATTAATGGAGGAATAAGTGTAGAGAAGGGATGAGGCTCCAATGGTTAGGGGGCAGAAATACAGGTTCTCTTCGTTGTTTTCCTTGCATAAATGTAAGATCTTCACTGGTTAGATTGTTTCCCAGGTAAATGCAAAGGACCCCACTCCCTCGTCGCGCAAAAAGGAATTGCTGAGCTACTAGCTTGATATGAAAAAAGTGCAACAACAACAACTCCCAGGACTGATGTTGCTAAAAGATTGTACATGACAAACAAGCAGCCAGGGGCTCTAAGCGGGTGCTTAGAGGTCAAAGGCGCCCAGAGTTAATAAATTAAGAATAAAAAACAGATTAAGAACAGATAATAAATACAAAGGAAACCTAAAAATACAGCTACCATCCAAGAACGAAACATGACATATCAAATGAAATGTACCAAGTTTTCTTTCTTTCTTTTTTTTTTAATAAAAAAAATCGAATTCTTAACTCGGCAACAATCCACCATAATTCTTAACTCGGCAACAATCCAATGCTAAGTCAACAATCCGCCACCATGATGCAAATTGGTAAGGCGGATGCTACTTAGGGTTTATTGGGGACAAGTAGGCGGCCAAAGGGGGATTCAAATTCGAGCACGAGAAAGGAAATTCTCATAGCTATGTATACGATTTAACTAGCACAGAAACTCTTCCTGGATACCAAAGTAAACCTCCAGCGTCAGCGTATCCAGCAACTTTATTAGGGAGAAACTCTCTCTCTCTCTCTCTCTCTCTCTCTCTCTCTCTCTCTCTCTCTCTCTCTATATATATATATATATATATATATATATATAATTGAGAAGAAGAAGAAGAAGGAAAAGAAATGGAAACGGGAAAAAGTAGAGAATCGGAAGCAGCAGCACCTCGCCATCAGGTCCGACTTTCTGGGACAGGAGAAACGCCAGATCACCGCTTCCACAGCACAAATCCAGAACTCGATCCCTCCTTTTCGCTCTGCATTATCATTATCATTATCTTTATTATTATTACTGCTACTACTACTATTATTTCTTTTGAAATACTATAGAATAGTAATAGGCTTATTTTTTTTTATAAGGGAACGAAAACATGAGGAAAAAGAAAAGGAAAGGAAAGGAAAGATGTGGGGAGCGGTGTTGTTACCCGGTCCAAGAGACGGACATCCTCTTCCAGATCAGATGCTGGCCCAGGCTCAGCACATCGTTCAGCTGCTCCAATAATTTTACGAATTAACAACAAAAAAAAAAACAAAGAGAGAGAACATGTTCGCGGGAAGTGGTGCGTACCTTGTCGTAGACGGGAGCGATCCGGCTAAACAGCCCTTGGCGTTCGGCGGAGCACCGGACTCGACCTCGAGGACAGCGCCACAAAGAGGAGGAGATCGGAGGTGGAGCGGCGGAAGCCATGGGGATGGAAGCGGAAGGGGCTTGCCCCGGACCCGCACCGATAACTTAGAAGAGGAGCAGCAGCGATCCACCCACGTGACAAGAGGCGATCGCGTCATAATTGTCAGGGGCCGATGCAAGGTCTCAGCATTGCCTGCGCCAGGTGCAACGCCAAATCCCACGGTGGATAACACGCCACGTTACCTTTTATATTTCACCAATTCCCATTGTGCGCTATCCATCATGCATATGCCCCGAGATTTGTCCCGTTCACTTGGACCCGGTGCATGCAATAATTTCTCCGACGCAAACGAGCCGACTCATTTAAGACCAATATGAGATTATTGCCAAGATCCTGGTCCGGATGATGCAACCTATATTCGAAGATCTTCTGAGCCCCGAGCACGGGCCATTATAAAAGCTTGATACATATCTGATAATGTGATGATCGTATACAAGAGATGATGCATCACCTGATGCATGCCTCCAAGATCACAAGTCGAATAATGATCAAGATAGACATGGAACATATATATATATATATATATATATATATATATATATATATATATATATATATATATATATATATATATATATGACTGAGTCAGCTGGGAGTCCTATTGGTACAATCTTATGTCGCTAAGGTTTTTCGGTGGCTGGATGAGGTGAATTAGGGACCACATTAAGGATCCTTCCTTCGCATTATTGATAAATGGCATGCCTACCAAATTCTTCCGGTCGAATATTAGCCTTCGCTAAGGGTGAGCAGACTACCAGGCTCTAAGTATTTATCAACCCTCGTGATTAATTGGATCTATATCCCACTTGTTCTTTGTTAATGACTGCTTATAGGTGGCAAAAGCTAAAATGGCTGATGTCATTGAGCTTGGGAGGATGATGGTGGACTATTGCCTAATTCAGGCCAAAGAGTCAACATTAACAAATCCACCATAAGTTTAGTCCCAAAATTATGAATGGTCATCTAAAGCAACGGATCGAGGATTGCCTTGGTGTTGAGGAAAGCGTGCGTATTCGACTCTACTTAGATGCGCTCATCTTGTAAGGAGACCTAAGCGGGCGGAATGCAACTCCCTCATGCAGAAAATTCAAGGTAGACTAGAGGGATGGAAATGAAAAGTATGATCAATGATGGTTAGGATTGTTTTCGATCAAATCGATGCTTAGTTTTTTGCCAATTAAGAATGCAAATCGATCGGATCGAATCTGATCATGAGTGATCCAGACCCGACCTAATAGAAGATAGGATCGGATTAGATCCATGGCCAAAATTTTTAATCTAACAAATTATTCTAATCAGGTCGGGTTTATGTATAATCTAGCTCCAATCCAAAAAATTCAGTTTCTGATTGGATCTAGGTCAAATACAGCTAACTATATTTTAATTACCATATAGCCAACTACTATTAACCACATAAAATGGATAATAAATAATATTACTCTCAAAATAAATTAGTATTTTAAAATAATTTTAAGTATATTTTTATGTTAAAGATATTGCTTATATAAGTCTTAAATTACAACTTAGAATCTCAAATGGGTTCAAATTAGGGCAGGTCATGTTAGATTATAGCATCAAAGATCTAAAATTAGTCCAAAAATTAAACATGTCGGGTCAAGTCGGATCAGAATTTAATAAAATTTGTCGGATCAAGAAAACATAATAGATCCAATTTTAGAACTTGATCGACCCTATAGATCCTTTAACATGAATCAAATTGGGTCTAAACGAGTTGGATTGGGTTTGGTCATATAGGTCAACTCGATTCATTTGCAGCCTCAATACTAACTTACTTGAGGACCAAGACTGTGCTACACAAAAAGTATTTTGCAAAGTCAAGCTAATCTGGAGCTTCCTCTGGGGCTATTCTGACTCCACCAAAATTCACGTTTTGGCTTGGGATACTATTTGCCAATTGTACAAGAGGGAGGTCTTGGTATTCAATCAATATCCATGAGGCAAGATATTTTTATCGGGGCTGATTGTTAAGTTCATGATAGACTTTTGATAGATTTTTAAAGTGTGGGTATGCTTGATGCAAGTGAAATATGGTATACACGGCCTACATACCTCACGCATGACATCTAGATAGTGTTCCTCCATGCGGAGGTCCTTATGCTCTTCCACCCCTAAGCTTGACTTTAGACTCAAATTGTTGATTGGTGATGAGGGATCTACCAATGTACTACAGGACCCTTGGATTTCATCAGTTCCTTTGACCCGAAGTTCGTATAGCTTAGCTCGTGGATTCTTTCTATGGTAGTCCCATTGGAAGACTACTTGGATAGATTAATTGTGGATGGCACCAGCACACACAAAAAGGAAAGATCGGCGAGCTATACACCTTGATCAAAGGGGTTCTGACTAGATCAAGGGACTTGGGATGGTTGTGGAGGTTGTGGATTCATCTAAGGATGGCTCTCTTCAAGTGGAAGGTGGCATGGCACCACCTACCCTATAGGAGTATGTTATGTTATCGCGATACCATTTCCCATTTCTATGATCAGTGTACTGATGTTGTGGAGATGATTGATCATGTTGTTTTTGATTGTCTAAGGCCATCCCTTATTTAGAGCCAAACATCTAAATACTTGGCTACTACCACCCAGACTTGGGATTATGAGACCTTCATCAACTTTATTAGCAGGGAATGCAAGATAGGAATGTGGCTCGAGCGTTGATGGATGTTATGTCTTATACTTCTTACCATATTAGGGTCGCTAGGAACAAAAAAATCTTCGATAATGTTGTTGAGAGCTGCTATATGATGATGCTCAGAGTTATGTCAAATGCTGATGAATTTATAAGGGCTTTATACTCAAAAGAGTCTTTGACCGATGGGGAAACCTGGGGTACCATCATAACAGGTATTGTTACTTGGTTGTTTTACCTCTAACCCTCACCCCTCAACTTTATCATGATCAACTTCGATGGCAGTGTGAAAGATAAAGGGCATCATGGTGGAGCCAGTACCATGGTGGAGCCAGTTCTTTCATCTACGTTGTGAGATCAGCCTTTGTAGTTGGTGAGGAGTCTCATTTTTTTGATACTTCCATGCCACAAGCATAGCTGAGGGCTGTTTGGGAGGGCCTATTTTAATCTCATATTAATAGCGTTATCCTTGAAGATGATTCTAAGATTGTAGTTTCTTGGCTAAGCACACTAAAGTTCACCTATGCTTGCTAGCTGATACTTGGGCACTTAATACTCGATGTACTCATTGCTTTGTTCAGCACGCTTACAAAGATAACAACAGTATGGGGTGGCATCTTTTGTGGTCGAGCATACGAATAGTATTATAGGTATCTTCTTCCGAGCTTTTTCTACAACTCTATGATTTAATAATGTCATATGCTTGTGAATACATCTATTAATTCTAAGGCCTAATGATGTGCCGGTACCAATAAAAAAAATTGTTTCAATTAGGTCCTTCAAATTTTTAAACTTTTTAAATGGATCTTTAGAACATATATAATGTACATAGAGTACAAAACTTCAAATGAATCCTTTTGCACGTAGATAGCACAAACTAATGCAAGATATATAATGCATATATTAGAGAAATCACTTGTATGATATATGATCCAACATAGTTGAAACCATATCGAACATAGTTGACCATCAAGATAGAAAGTATCTTAAATTTGTACATTCCCTGCACACTCTAGCACGCAATTCAGGCACCAATCCATGTGTCCGTATTTGGTATTGCTTTGTTGCTGCTTGGTCTTCTAGTGTCAGTTAACTTACACGAATACTAGTAGGGCTAAAAGATTTGGGATTCGGTTTTGCATCATTCTGCATCAGTAGATGCAACAAACTTCTAGATCTACTACTATCAATTTCTTCCTTGCCTTTAGAGGAGTTTCTGAGTTCATCATTTTGGTCATTGTATTTGATTTGGAAAATTTTCAGACTTTTCTATGAGAGAGGATTGCTGACGTGTTTGCAATGTGTTGTAAGGCCTAGATCTACTCCCATCCAACACATTATGAAATTCAAAATTCAAAAATATAAAACATCCTCCACAAAAACATTAAGCACCATTCAAAATTTAGAATTCTTTTTGAGAATATTCAAAATTTAAAATTTAAATTTTAAATTTTAAATGCTAATTCATCACACTACTAGAGGTTTTTTTTAGAGACTATAGTGCCCTAGAATTGAGTTCTCGTTGAACACCAGGAGCGGTAGCATAATGATATCGCGGCAAAGCATGGTATCTTACTACTGGTGATCTTATATCAAAGAGAAAGAGAAGGAGAGATACTAGATAGAGGAGATATTAGCCTAGAGGCTAGAAGAGAGAGAGGAAAGGCTGATCTAGAAGGGGCACTCACAAAGAGAAAAGAAAAGCAAGAAAGGAGAGGTGGGTTTGGCAAACATGAAGGTAAAGAAAAGTTTGATAAAAGAGAAGAAGAAGATGACTAAATCTCTCAACTAATAGCCTCATATATGGAGGAGGGAGAGTCAGTCTTATATTTTGATTATAGTTAAAAATATATAAAAGATTTACAAATATGATAGTATAAAAATAGAAAGAAATAGCAAAAGATCTTCTTATATTTATTCTATTCAAAATTTGTTGCCGGCTTATTTTTGCTATCTTTATTTATTTATTTATTTTTTAAGGAACAAAATCTTACCCTCTGAGTAGCTTTTGGAGATGCTTTGATGGTACCCTTGACATCCTGCAATGCACATTTTGATGATAGCTCTTGGCTAGTAGATATTTATGACTTTGGATACTTAAAAAAATTATTTAATAAATATAGATAATGTATTAAACCAATTGCTAAAATAATGCTAAAATTTATAAATGTTTTCTGTTCATTAAAAAAAAAAGAGAGGATGCTATAAAATTTGATCTTGCTAACTCTGCTTGATGATTCCCGACCAATAAACAAACCATATTGTCCACTTCATTTTATTACATTGAATCTAATTCAAGAGAACACTAGTGTACATTGGATTTGAGCCTGTAACTTGATTTGTTGGTACATGTTGAGTGCATGGGAGGTATATAATATATCGATCACACCGAAATGATATTGTCTATGCTCTCAATCAAGTAATTAATGGTGTTTGCTATTAGGCCATAGATGTGGATGATAGCCATCTTTGATTAAAGGAGGTAAGAAAAAATTATAACACCATTTGGAAATAAATATGCTTAGCTGAACTAAAATACAACAATTTGTTATCCAATAACGACAACCACCAATTCCTAATGGCAAGCTAGCTAGAAACATGAAGTCTTGCCATTCGTAGCATCCAATATTCCTCTCCAACAACTTGCGGACAATCATTTTAAATCCTTTATAGGATCTCCTAATTTTCTTTCCTAGCATGCTAAATTAATTTCAATATTATCTTGCCTTCATCACTCTCTGACCTGTGCATGCAGAACATGATGGAAACATTTTGATAGCCTAACCTGCTCTATTTTCCATCCATGGCTTTTCCCGGTCTAGGTAATAGCCATGAATAGTCTTTCCTAGTTTAGGGGATAACCAAAAATGGGTTGTCACCTTAGCCATGAATGGTCTTTCCTAGTTTAGGAGATAACCAAGAATGGGTTGCCACCTTCCTTTGTAAAGAATGAAAATCATGTACAAAATGGGAAGGATCCCTAAAGCTAAAAAAATAAGAAAAAAACCATTGCAAACTCTTTTCCCTCTTCTTGTCTCCTCCTCGTTCTCTATTTCAACATGATATCAGAGCAATGATTATGATCCATAGACTAATCCCATTCTACCCTATTCATCAAAGCCACTGATCTCTATCTTCTTCCCAAATCAAGAGATTCGCCGCTGCCCCGATTGCTCTATCACCGCCGTCTTGCTGCCATGCTACATCGACGATAGCACTAAGGCACCACTGATCTAGATCCATCGCCACTATCCTGATTGCTCTAGTATCGCTACCCCGATTGCTCTGTCACCATCGTTCTATTGCTCTACTATATCAATGATCGCCATTCTTGTAGGTGTTGTCCCGATGACTCTCCCGCCAGTCCGACCTCTCCACTACCATTGAGGCCAACCTTAGCGCCATCGTCCACCCCATCCATTTTTTTTTGAGTATGTGGTAATTTTTCTTGCATATTTGGAAGTGTTTGGCGGTTTTATTAAAGAATTTGAAAAGACAATCGGTGAGGTGGTCTGCACATCTAACTTTTGGATTATGATGGACAATTCTTCTCTCTTGATTAGTTCAGTCTGATTAGACGGGCCTCTTACCTATCTTATGTGATCTTGGAATGTGTGGCTGTACATTAAAGCCCTCAGATTTGAAGGTTTTCTTATTGAGGTTATGGTTAAACCACAATTAGGAGATATAGAAATATTGAAATGAAAATCAAAGGACTCTTTTATGATGGCTTGACTTTTCAACTCTATGATACCATCTGTTGCTCAAGATATGTCATTTTTTGAAACCGCTTGAAAATTTTGAGAGGCTGTTGCCTGAACTTATTCATAATAGGATAATATAGCTCAAGCTTTTGAGCTCAAATGCAAAGTGCATACACTTAGACAGGGAGAACTCTCTATCACCGCTTATATGGCGGAACTCCAGCATATATAGTCTGAGCTAGATTTTTATCGTCCCTTCAAAGATTGTTATTCAAAAGATGTTGTTGAGTTCAAAAAATACATTGATGAGGAGCAAATCTTTGATTTTCTTGCTGGACTCAATAATGAATTAGATCCAATCAAAATTTAGATCTAGACGATAAATCGCCTCTTTGAACTTCCCTAATTCTGAGGAAAACCGCATTGGTGATGATGCTTAATATATTTGCAGGTTGTCACCGTCCAATCTCAAACCTATGTGGCGAGTATGATTCTTATAAAAAAAATTGAAGGAAAATCCTGATTTTTCGGTCCAGGTTCGTTCAGATCTGATCAGATCAAGAGATATATTTCAAAAATTTTTCTCTTGATCCAATCAGATCTTGATATGTTTCAGATCTGATTCTTATTATTTTAATAAATAAAATAAAATAAGATAAATTAAATCAAATTTAATTTACCTGATTTGGGTAATCCTATTACCCTGTTGATGATCCTGATTGCAGCGGAAGGTTCTGGATCTAGCCACGCAAGCGCCTGGCCTCTACCGGTATCCACTCGGGTTGGATCTGGAGATCCTCTTCTTCTCTATCACATCTCCAAAAATTCAGATCTGGATCTGATCTGGAGGATCTTCAAAACTCCTTTTGAAGATCAGCAGTCGTCCTTTGCAGCAGCGCAGCCTTCTTAGCTTTTGATCGCCTTTTTCTTTGATCTGGAATCGCACCAACCAAATCCAAAACTCCTTTTGGACGTGGAGAGGCAAGGGAGAAGAGTTTGGCATGGAGGAAGGAGGGGAGAGGCAGCCTTGGGGCATGGGAATTCTCAATTCAATTCATTTAATCTGAGTTGGGCGCAGGGTCTTATTTATAGACTAAGCTGTGATCCAACTCCTCTTCTTCCCAACCAATCACAACCCTTTGTGAAATCAGATCTAAATCTGATTGGTGGGAATAGAGTCCCCTGGATTCCTCCTTAGAGGGTGCCTAAGACCAGTCAAAGTTGGTTCTTAGGAGAACTCTAATTGGAATCCAAAAAGGAGATGGAGTCCTTGTCCAACAAGGACTCCTAGGCGCCTCCAACTTGGGCACACGCCAAGGGTGGCGTGCGCCCTTCTCCTTGCCAGGTTCTGGCAGGGGGACAGGCCCCCACCAGCTCTCCAATAGGTGCATGACATGTGGTCAAAAGTCAAAGTGTCAATGGTCAACATTTGACCAGTCAAAGGTAGACTTTTGACCAAAGTCAAAGAACAAGAAATGGCAGGTGACCAAAAATGGCAGGTAATGTCTTACAAAATAAGACAACCTTTTCTGACTTGGACAACCTCCAGTCAGACCATATGAAGGCCTCTGATTGAGCACAAACTCCTTTGGCTCAGTCAGGACAACTTATTTATGATAGTAAAAGAAGAACGTTAGGTTCAATCGAGTGCTAGCACGATTTTCCTTGAACCTAATTGAATCTCATTCAGATCAATTGAACTAGATCAGTTCAATTGATGATCACCAGATTCAAACCCTTGTTTGTGTGACCCAGTTAGGTTCAGTTCTGTATGGTAATGGGATATGTCATGATCTCTATCATCGACATCATCGAAACTCCTTTCGATGGATCAGAACTCTTCTGATTCGAACAGCTAGAATGATCGATCATCTAAATCATTCTAATTGCTCCCAAAATCCACCAGTGACACCTAGCAGTATATGGTGGCAACCATCAGAGCTGAATGCGAACCTCTTGGTGCAGCTACCTGTGTGATTAAGTTCTTCTATCTTGAGCCCCGATCAGATTAGGGTTAAGGTGAACTCGTCAAACCCTAGTCTCTGTCATATGATGTAATCATTCGATTCGAGTCCAATGTGAAAATCTAAATAGAAACTCTTTCTATTATTTCACTCTGCCATGGCCATGGGCTTCTGGACTTGATTCTCATGATGATCATCATAGGGCTGCTCCTCTACCACCGAGGTAGATAGATTCCATCTTGATGCAATCCAGTTCCTACAATGAACATGCTATAGCCAACATACACCTCAGGGTTCCATATGGCTAGGAGACCGAGTAATGGTGTAGTCAAACTATAACACCCTCAAGGTGAACTGCCGATGCACCTCAGGTCAAAGAACCAGACACACTACTGCAGCATCGAGTCAGTCATTGACGAGAAGGTAGACTTCCTAATGACTACTCGAGGTGGTCACGCTCAGTGCCCTCGTTCTCTAACGAGTACCTGTACTCTCGCTCCGGTGTCTCCACACCGTAGACTCAAGACTCATCTACTAAAGAGAAGCGATTGTACACCAACCTTCCGGATCAATCACCATCCTCGTGATGATCCTATGGTCGGGAGCATTTTATGAGTTAATAATGATTATTCATGTCTTAAATTTTCAACTCTTGAAAATATGAATTATCATTACCATTAACTCAAAGGATGTATCACAGACACTAAATACACATATGTGATAGAAAATAACCCATTTTATTGATTATAGTCAAAATTATAATTTTGCCCCTAGAAGTGTATTACAAGTGTCAGCCAATTCTGGCTTCTAGGGCACATATATCTAACAATCTCCCACTTGTCCTAAAGCCAATTGGCTACAAGTCTAAGTCCCATCTTCTCAAGGTGGGCTTCGATCTTCTGCTGGCCCAACGGCTTTGTAAGTGGGTCTGCCACATTATCTGTGGAGTTGACTCTCTTGACCTCGACGTAACCTTCTCGAGGTAATCGCGGATGAGGTGGTATCGCCGCTCAATGTGCTTGGATTTCTGGTGAGACCTCGGCTCCTTAGCAAGGGCTATGGCGCCATTGTTGTCGCAGTATAGAGGAATGGCATCTGATGGCATTACTCCAATTTCTGCAGCAAACTTCTTGTACCAGAATGCTTCCTTCGCAGCCTCTGATGCAGCGATATATTCTGCTTCCATGGTGGAATCTGCTATCACAGTTTGCTTGGAACTCTTCCAGCTGACAGCACCACCATTGCACACAAACAGACTTCCAGATGTCGACTTTCGATCATCTATATCGGACATGAAATCCGAGTCTGTGTATCCCTGGACTTGGAGTTCTCCATTACCAAAGACCAACATCATATCCTTAGTTCTTCTCAAGTACTTAAGGATACATTTCACAGAAGTCCAGTGTTCTTCACCTGGATTTGACTGATATCTGCTTGTGACACTCACAGCATGGGCTATATCAGGTCGTGTACATAGCATGGCATACATGAGGCTCCCTATTGCAGAAGCATAAGGGATCTTGCTCATGCGTTCTATTTCCTCAGGTGTGCTAGGGCACATCTTCTTGGAAAGATGAATACCATGTCTGAAGGGTATTAATCCCCTCTTAGAGTTTTCCATACTAAACCTCTTTAGTACTTTCCTCTATGTACATCTTCTGTGAAAGTCCTAGCATCCTATTCGGTCTATCCCTATAGACCTTAATTCCTAGAATAAAGGATGCTTCACCTAGGTCTTTCATGGAGAATTCCTTGGACAACCATATTTGACTGATGTCAACATGGGAATATCATTCCCAATAAGGAGGATGTCATCCACGTACAATACGAGGAAGACAACAGCGCTCCCACTGACCCTTTTTGAAAACACATGGTTCCTCTTCATTTTTGATGAAACCAAACTTTTTGATCACATCATTGAAACGAGTGTTCCAGCTCCGAGATGCTTGCTTAAGTCCATATATGGACCTTTGCAGCTTGCAAACCTTGTGATCAGTATCACTGGATGTGAAACCTAGCGGCTGTTCCATATAGATATCTTCCTCAAGATATCCATTTAAGAATGCCGTTTTCACGTCCATTTGCCATATTTCATAATCGAAATAGGCTGCAACGGCAAGCAATGTGCGGATGGATTTTAGCATAGCCTACTGGGGAAAAGGTATCCTGATAGTCAATGCCTTCGCGTTGACTATAACCTTTTGCCACTAGTCTAGCCTTGAATGTCTCCACATTCCCATCTGCACCAATCTTTCTCTTGAAGATCCATTTACACCCAATAGGTACTATACCTTCTGGTGGATCTACCAAGGTCCAGACTTGGTTTGAGTGCATCGAGTCAATTTCTGACTGCATTGCCTCTAGCCATTTCTCGGAGTCGATATCTGATATCGCCTCGTTGTAGGTTTTGGGATCATCACCATGAGCACCATTACCTACGAGGAACATTTTCCTCTACTTCCTCTGAAATAATACCTAAGTATCTTTCAGGGGGACGGGAAAACTCTTTCCGATCTACGAGGTGGAGGAGGTAGTGTTCTTATTGGCTCAACCTGATTTGGTTCCAATTGGTCCTTAGCTCGTTGTACTTGTGAGACTTTCTCATCAAGCTTAATCTGCTTTCCAATGCCGCTATCTTGAATAAACTATTTTTCAAGAAAGATGGCATGTCGACTCACAATCACATTGTGGTCTTCTGGAATGTAGAAATAGTATCCTAATGACTCTTTAGGATATCCTATGAATCGAGCTCTAAAGGACCTAAACTCTAACTTGTCCGCTTGTTGTCTTTTGACATGAGCCGGACAACCCCAAATTCTGAGATGACTCAGACTTGGTTTCTTACCGTGCCATATCTCATACGGTGTGGTAGGAACGGTTTTAGAGGGAACCCTATTCAGTAGATAAGATTGAAGTTAACAATGAGTGTCCCCAAAGAAAATCAGGGAGGTCTGTGAAGCTCATCATGGATCGAACCATATCCAATAGAGTCCGATTTCTCCATTCTGAAACCCCGTTGAGTTGAGGTGTTCCTGGTGGAGTCCATTGAGAGACTATGCCATTTTCCTTGAGATAGTCTAGGAATTTCCCGGCTAAGGTATTCACCTCCTCGATCTGATCGAAGAACCTTAATGGGTTTTTCCAGTTTGTTTTTCTACTTCATGTCTGAATTCTTTGAACTTTTCAAAAGCTTCAGACTTGTGTCTCATAAGATACACATACCCATACCTAGACAGATCATCGGTAAAGGTAATGAAGTAGACAAAATTGCCTCTAGCCGGCACATCAAATGGGCCGCACACATCAGTATGTACTAGGGCAAGGAGATCTGTGGCCCTCTCCCCATGTCCAACAAAAGGGAGTTTAGTCATTTTGCCTTGAAGACAAGATTCACAAGTTGGATATGACTCAAAAGTCAATGGACTCAATAGCCCATTTTTCTCCAATTTGTTGATCCTATCTTCTGCTATATGACCTAATCTCAGGTGCCATAGATATCTGTCGTTTGGACTATCCCTAGGTCGTTTGGCATTCACGTTTTGCTCGATAGTTAGAACAGGTACATCAATATGTAGCTGATAAAGACCATTAATAAGGAAACCATTTGCAATTTTATTTCTTTCATAAAGAATGTTACAATGGTCCTTAAAGAAGGTAATCACATAACCTTCTTGTGCTAAGCATGAAACAGAAATCAAATTCCTGCTAGCTGCAGGCACATAATAACAGTCTTTCAAAACTAAGTCTAAACCAGATGGTAATCGAAGAGGGTATGTTCCCACGGCTACTGCAGCAACTCTTGCTCCATTACCGATGCGTAGGATCATGTCTCCATCCCTCAGCCTCCTGCTATCCTCAAGACCCTGCATAGAAGTGCACAGATGAGCACTAGAACCAGAGTCAAGCACCCAACTGGATGCAGAAGAAACCGTAAGGTTAGACTCAATAACGAGCATACCTCCAGAAGGACCTTCCTTCTTGTTCTTCAGGGTGGCCAGGTAAGTAGGGCAGTTCCGCTTCCAATGGCCGTCGCTGTTGCAATGGAAACACTTTCCTTTGCCATCGGCCTTTTTCTTCGGTTCTGCCTTCTTCTTCTTTGATCCTTCCACCTTTTGCTTTTTCACAGACTTCTTTTTCTTTCCATAAGACTTTCTTTTGGAAGAAGTCCGTTCCATAGCAAGAACTGAGCCTTTAGAACCTTTCATAGAAAGCTCAGCGGTAACCAGCATATTCATTAATTCGGCCAAGGAATTTTGAAGTTTATGCATGTGGTAATTCATGATGAATTGCCCATATGCATCAGTCAAGGATTGCAGAATAATATCATTCTGCAGATCCAAGTCCAACTTCACACCGAGCTTCTCAAGCTCTTCCATGTCCTTGATCATTGTCAGACAGTGATCTTGGACTGACTGCCCATCACGCATCTTAGCCTTAAAAAGTCATTTCGTGACTTGATATTTGGCTGC
Source organism: Cocos nucifera (assembly GCA_006176705.1). Taxonomy (NCBI): domain Eukaryota; kingdom Viridiplantae; phylum Streptophyta; class Magnoliopsida; order Arecales; family Arecaceae; genus Cocos; species Cocos nucifera. Next base: position 56,621 of record QRFJ01002701.1, read on the forward strand.
GCGACTCTGTTCACCAAACATCTCCTGCAGGTGAGCCAACATTTGGCGAGCAGTCCCGATATCTTCATGTTGGCGCTGGAGCTCATCAGACATCGAGCCCAACATGTAATATCTGGCCTTATTATCTTCGTCTATCCATTTTTCCAGAGACGCTCTCTGTTCAAGTGGATGGACGAGCTGGTAAGGT
>QRFJ01002701.1:57807-87807 GCA_006176705.1 Cocos nucifera
ATCAATATGCAACTGATAAAGACCATTAATAAGGAAACCATTTGCAATTTTATTTCTTTCATAAAGAATGTTACAATGGTCCTTAAAGAAGGTGATCACATAACCTTCTTGTGCTAAGCATGAAACAGAAATCAAATTCCTGCTAGCTGCAGGCACATAATAACAGTCTTTCTTTTAAAACTAAGTCTAAACCAGATGGTAATCGAAGAGGGTATGTTCCCACGGCTACTGCAGCAACTCTTGCTCCATTACCGATGCGTAGGATCATGTCTCCATCCCTCAGCCTCCTGCTATCCTCAAGACCCTGCATAGAAGTGCACAGATGAGCACTAGAACCAGAGTCAAGCACCCAACTGGATGCAGAAGAAACCGTAAGGTTAGACTCAATAACGAGCATACCTCCAGAAGGACCTTCCTTCTTGTTCTTCAGGGTGGCCAGGTAAGTAGGGCAGTTCCGCTTCCAATGGCCGTCGCTGTTGCAATGGAAACACTTTCCTTTGCCATCGGCCTTTTTCTTCGGTTCTGCCTTCTTCTTCTTTGATCCTTCCACCTTTTGCTTTTTCACAGACTTCTTTTTCTTTCCATAAGACTTTCTTTTGGAAGAAGTCCGTTCCATAGCAAGAACTGAGCCTTTAGAACCTTTCATAGAAAGCTCAGCGGTAACCAGCATATTCATTAACTCGGCCAAGGAATTTTGAAGTTTATGCATGTGGTAATTCATGATGAATTGCCCATATGCATCAGTCAAGGATTGCAGAATAATATCGTTCTGCAGATCCAAGTCCAACTTCACACCGAGCTTCTCAAGCTCTTCCATGTCCTTGATCATTGTCAGACAGTGATCTTGGACTGACTGCCCATCACGCATCTTAGCCTTAAAAAGTCATTTCGTGACTTGATATTTGGCTGCGCGACTCTGTTCACCAAACATCTCCTGCAGGTGAGCCAACATTTGGCGAGCAGTCCCGATATCTTCATGTTGGCGCTGGAGCTCATCAGACATCGAGCCCAACATGTAAGTATCTGGCCTTATTATCTTCGTCAATCCATTTTTTCCAGAGACGCTCTCTGTTCAGTGGATGGACGAGCTGGTAAGGTGGGAGGGTCCTGGTCCAAAACATGGTGTTAACTTCTCTGAACCCAAAACAATTTTGTAGTTCCTGAGCCAATCTTTATAATTGGGTCCAGTCAGTCTATGTGTGTCCTAGGATACGTGCCAAGTGGGTTGGACGCAGACATTTTCCTGTAGAGAGTCAAAGATTCTAGTTAGATACTGTAATTTTGACTTGACCAATTTGTTTAGGGATTTTATTTTTAAACAAATTAGCTCCCACTATTTTCTCGGATCCCTACACTCCCTCTGTAGAGATGCGAAAATCTCCACGATTGATGATTTCTAGTGGGTGGTGCGGTCTCACCAACTGACTCATCACCTCACCTAACAGTTATTGGTGATGGGTTAGCCAATGAGTGAACAACTCTTGTTCAATGATTCTCTAATCATGGTGCACCCAAACTTGGTCTCTAATTCATGAATCTCACCGTATCCGGAATATTGATCCACTCCTTAGTTAAGTCAGACCCACCATTTGCATAGACTGGGTTCCTAATTGGGTCTCTCACCGTATCCGAAATATTGAGCCCAACTCATCCTCCAGCCCATAGCATCCAATGCCTAATAGACATGGTTGCGTCTTCCCGGTGCAACTGAGCCACTGTATCCAGCCGAGAACAATCAACCCCGGGAAGGGCCCGCACATCTACAATGGTGGAAGACCTCAGACTTAATCTTTTCTTAGGGAGAATTGATTCAGGTCTCATTAAACTAGACTTGGCTTAGTCATAACAATTATGACTAACCTAGTGGCATGGGTTAGCTCGGATTATTGACCACCTCAGATCAGAACTGTGTCAACAGATATGGCCAGGTAAGTGAGACCGGTGGAAGGAATATGCCGTTAACTCGCACAAGAACGCATTCAGGTCGAGTAGCTTCCAATTAAAAACCAGTCGGTCGTCTGTGCCAAACTTACCTTAGACACCAAATTGTTGAGTCAGAACCAATTGGGTTAGCCTACAATCCAGACTCTAACCTCTGAGCCTAATTAGGTCTTGCTTGATCGTGACTCGATCTTGACCCAGACTTAATCCTATTAGGCTGGTCAATTTAAGCATTGTTGATCCCATCTAACCAACTCTTGATTCGGTTTGATCAACCGCTTAGACCTAATTGAGCTACCCAAGCCCGAACCCAGTATTATGAATATGTCTTAGATCTGAAATTCTCAATTTTAGACCTAATTAATATTCCATAAACTTAATTCTTAATTAAGTTAGGGTTCATAAACAAAATATGCACAATAAATCCTAGGGTTTCAGGATCTAGGGTTTTGCAGAAAGTAAGTTTTGGGTTTCTGATTAAGGACGAACACGCAGCACCCCTACACGTCATAAGAACACCCCATCGAATGGGAAGAGAGGGCCTTTAAACCCTTCTTCGTTCTTATGACCGGACGGCCAAGAGGAACGCCTTAATCAGGAACATGTCAATACTACAAAACAAGTTATAGATCTATATATCATATATCTCATATACAAATTTAGATCTAATCATGGCATATTTTGCATACATCTCATGTATCAAATCATGCATATTTTTCAGATCTAAATTATCTCATAATAATCTAAAAAATTAGATTTAAATTGATCTAATCAAAATAAATTCTAATCTAGACAATTATGTAGAACTATTCTACAACTAGTCTAGACATGCATCAATCATATCTCATATGATATTTAAAATTAAATAATTTTTATTTGCTGTTTATCAGATGTTATTATAACACTTATAATATCAAAAAATAGTAAATAAGAAGATCTAAAATATGATTTAATCAGATTAAATCAAAGACATGCAAAACTATTCTATAGAACTATTCTATTCTAGAACTAGTCATGCATATCTTCATGTAATCTTAGATCCAAATCATTTAATTTTAATTTTTTCTGATTTCAGATCTGATCACATCTCATGTGACATCTGAAATCAATTTTTTTTTTTAATTAAAATAAAATTAAAATCAGATCTAAATAATTTTAGAACCATGGCTCTGATACCAGTTGAAGGGAAATCCTGATTTTTCCCGGTCCAGGTTCGTTCCAGATCTGATTCAGATCAAGAGATATATTTTAAAAAAATTTTCTCTTGATCTCAATCAGATCTTGATATGTTTCAGATCTGATTCTTATTATTTTAATAAATAAAATAAAATAAGATAAATTAAATCAAATTTAATTTACCTGATTTGGGTAATCCTATTACCCTGTTAGATGATCCTGATTGCAGCGGAAGGTTCTGGATCTAGCCACGCAAGCGCCTGGCCTCTACCGGTATCCACTTGGGTTGGATCTGGAGATCCTCTTCTTCTCTATCACACCTCCAAAAATTAGATCTGGATCTGATCTGGAGGATCTTCAAAACTCTTTTGAAGATCAGCAGTCGTCCTTTTGCAGCAGCGCAGCCTTCTTGCTTTTGATCGCCTTTCTTTGATCTGAATCGCACCAACCTAAATCCAAAACTCCTTTTGGACGTGGAGAGCAAGGGGAGAAGAGACTATGGCATGGAGAAGGAGGGGAGAGGCAGCCTTGGGGCATGGGTTTCTCAATTGAATTCATTTTAATTGAGTTGGGCGCAGGGTCTTATTTATAGACTAAGCTTGTGATCCAACTCCTCTTCCTCCCAACCAATCACAACCCTTTGTGAAAATCAGATCTAAATCTGATTGGTTGGAATAGAGACCCCTGGATTCCTCCTTAGAGGGCGCCTAAGACCAGTCAAACTGGATTCTTAGTAGAACTCTAATTGGAATCCAAAAAGGGAGGTGGAGTCCTTGTCCAACAAGGACTCCTAGGCGCCTCCAACTTGGGCACACGCCTAGGGCCTTGGCGTGCGCCCTTCTCCTTGCCAGGTTCTGGCAGGGGGACAGGCCCCCACCAGCTCTCCAATAGGTGCATGACATGTGGTCAAAAGTCAAAGTGTCAATGGTCAACGTTTGACCAGTCAAAGGTAGACTTTTGACCAAAGTCAAAGAACAAGAAATGGCAGGTGACCAAAAATGGCAGGTAATGTCTTACAAATAAGACAACCTTTTCTGACTTGGACAACCTCCAGTCAGACCATATGAAGGCCTCTGATTGAGCACAAACTCCTTTGGCTCAGTCAGGACAACTTATTTATGATAGTAAAAGAAGAACGTTAGGTTCAATCGAGTGCTAGCACGATTTTCCTTGAACCTAATTGAATCTCATTCAGATCAATTGAACTAGATCAGTTCAATTGATGATCACCAGATTCAAACCCTTGTTTGTGTGACCCAGTTAGGTTCAGTTCTGTATGGTAATGGGATATGTCATGATCTCTATCATAGACATCATCGAAACTCCTTTCGATGGATCAGAACTCTTCTGATTCGAACAGCTAGAATGATCGATCATCTAAATCATTCTAATTGCTCCCAAAATCCACCAGTGACACCTAGCAGTATATGGTGGCAACCCATCAGAGCTGAATGCGAACCTCTTGGTGCAGCTACCTGTGTGATTAAGTTCTTCTATCTTGAGCCCCGATCAGATTAGGGTTAAGGTGAACTCGTCAAACCCTAGTCTCTGTCATATGATGTAATCATTCGATTCGAGTCCAATGTGAAAATCTAAATAGAAACTCTTTCTATTATTTCACTCTGCCATGGCCATGGGCTTCTGGACTTGATTCTCATGATCATCATAGGGCTGCTCCTCTACCACCGAGGTAGATAGATTCCATCTTGATGCAATCCAGTTCCTACAATGAACATGCTATAGCCAACATACACCTCAGGGTTCCATATGGCTAGGAGACCGAGTAATGGTGTAGTCAAACTATAACACCCTCAAGGTGAACTGCCGATGCATCTCAGGTCAAAGAACCAGACACACTACTGCAGCATCGAGTCAGTCATTGACGAGAAGGTAGACTTCCTAATGACTACTCGAGGTGGTCACGCTCAGTGCCCTCGTTCTCTAACGAGTACCTGTACTCTCGCTCCGGTGTCTCCACACCGTAGACTCAAGACTCATCTACTAAAGAGAAGCGATTCGTACACCAACCTTCCGGATCAATCACCATCCTCGTGATGATCCTATGGTCGGGAGCTGTTTATGAGTTAATAATGATTATTCATGTCTTAAATTTTCAACTCTTGAAAATATGAATTATCATTACCATTAACTCAAAGGATGTATCACAGACACTAAATACACATATGTGATAGAAAATAACCCATTTTATTGATTATAGTCAAAATTATAATTTTGCCCCTAGAAGTGTATTACAAGTGTCAGCCAATTCTGGCTTCTAGGGCACATATATCTAACACACTAAGGATTAAGAGTAGCTGATTTGATACTTTCCAAGAACTTTTTACTGGTTCCTATAGCTGTGTGGGTTCAACAATGAACAAGAATGTATTTAACCTTCGCTGCCCCCTTAATATTTGCTTGACAGTTCTTCCAGTTCTCCTTCCATGTTTTTTTCTCATTTTGCACAATCTCATTTCTCTTGTATTAAGTCTAATGCATTAAACCTTGACAAGTTTGACTCTTTCATTAATACTTTTAAGATGTGGGTCATAGACTTTGGTGCCACTATGCATATGATTGGTAGTTCTGATATATTTATGTCTTATTCATTGTATTCTGACAAAGTACGTATAGCTGATAGCTCTTTCCGACCTGTGTTCGAAAAGGAATCTATCAATTGTACACCAACCATAAAAATTTCTTCTGCTTTGCATGTCTCTAGTTTTTCCACTAATCTATTGTCTATTCATTTCATTATAAATGATCTAAATTATAAAGTTTATTTTTTCTTATTTTTTTATGTTTTTTAGAGGTGATAATGAGAGAGATGATTGGGTATGATAAAATGCATGATGGGCTCTACTACCAGGATAAAGGAGAGCTGAAGAACTACTATCAGAAAACTAGTATTGTTATTTTCTCATCTAATAATGCCATGCATGAACTTCAGTTATAGCACTATAGGCTTGGATATATCTTCTATTCTATTTTATCCAAATTATTTTTTGGTTTATATCATTTTTGTGCTAAAGAGTAATTAGTTTGTGATGCATGTGAATATGCTAAGCACTTGCACAATAATTATCCAACATAAAGAACTCATAGTAATAAACCATTTAAGATTGTTCACTCTGATGTATGGAGATCTTGTAGTACCATCTCCACTTCTAGGTATCGTTATTTTGTGACTTTTATTGACTATTACAGTAGAGTAACTTGGGTATACCTTAAGGCTAAAGATGAGGTTGTACATTGTTTCAAAGGGTTTCATAAATTAATTAATACCCAATTTAGTGCCAAAATTAAAATATTAAGATTTGGTAATGGCATAGAATATATGTATAAGGAGTTCCATGAGTATCAAATTATTCATAGAATTATCTATGAAACTACTTGTATTGATACCCTAGCCTAAAACGATGTTGCTGAACGAAAAAATCAACATCTTTTGAAAGTTGCCAAATCCTTGTCATTTGCTATGCGGGTTCCAAAAATTTTGTAGGGCAAGATAGTTCTCACTGCAACTTATCTAATTAACCGCATGCCTCTTCGAACTTTGAAGTATAAGACACCACTTGAATAACTATAGGAGGTATCTTCTTTTATTGTACCCCCTCGAGTATTCGAGTGTATGTGCTTTGTCCAGGATTATCATTCTACAATCGACAAGTTTGATCCAAAAGCTCTGAAGTGTGTCTTTGTGGGCTATCCTGCTACTCAAAAGGGTTATAAATACTATTATCCTTCTAAAATATGGATATTTATTAGCATAGACATCACTTTTTGAGAGACTGAAATCTTTTTTGATAATATTTCAATAATTAAGCTAGCTACTCAACTACCTTTAGCCTAATAGCTTATTTGCTCTCCTAGTATTCCTTCTAAAGCTACTGGTCAAGAGGAGAAGATTATGGTGATTGAGGAGCAAGAGCAAACTGATAAATAGCTGGAAAGTGACTCTAATCAAAAGGGGGAGTCTTCGACTGAGCCCATTATGTATTCTATCACTATCCAATGGTTTTTCTCTGACTTAGCTCCGGCATCCTCATTTGATAATAATGATATTCCTCCTGACCCTATCTTGAATCTATCTATTGCTCATAGAAAGGCTTCTCGTTCTCATATTGTTCTTTTTCGATATCATTATAATATTGCTAATTTTATTTTTATGAGTCTATTTCACCTGCATATAGGTCATTTTTTGCATCGTTAGAATCTATCTTTATACCGTCGTACTGGAAGGATGCTATGATAGATCCTAAGTAGAAGAGAGTGATGCTTGAACGAATGCGAGCCTTGGTAAAAAATCAGACTTAAAAATTGATTTTCTTACCTATTAGAAAACAAGCAATTGGTTGCAAATGGGTGTATACTGTGAAACAAATCCTTAAGGATAAAGTTGATCGCTATAAAGCTCGTCTAGTTGCCAAAGGTTATACATAGATATACGACATTGATTATGAGGAGACTTCTGCTCCTGTAGCAAAGATCAACATAGTTTGGACCCTCATATCTTGTGCAGCAAATCTCAGTTAGAGTTTATTCCAACTAGATATGAAGAATATTGTATTTTTACATGACGATCTTTAAGAGGAGGTGTATATGGAGATTTCTCCTAGATTCACTAGTACAGAGACTACTGGCAAGGTCTGCCATCAATGCCAATTATTCTATGGATTGAAGCAGTCATTTAAAACATGATTTGATCATTTTCATCGTGCCATGCTCGAAATGGATTATCACAAAAGTAATGCAGTTCATTTCATATTCTTCTGTTACAATAAAGGCAAGGTTGCTATCTTAATTGTTTATATTGATGATATTTTTCTTATTAGTAATAATCTCCTAGGGTTGGCATGTTTGAAGACTAAATTGGCACAACCTTCTCAAGTCAAAGATCTAGATAATTTATGGTACTTCCTTGGGAATGAAGTAGCCATGCCATCTCATGACATCTTCTTTCTTAGCAAAAATAAATTCTGAATTTATTGAATGAGACATGGATGTTGGAATGTCAACCTGCTATTACTATCGACCAGAATCATTGTCTTACTGTTAATAGTAGTAAGCCAATAGATCATGAGCAATATCAGCATCTAGTTGGCAGATTGATCTACCTCTCTCATACAAGATCTGATATAGCCTTTGCAGTCAATGTTGTGAGTCAGTACATGCATGATCCCCGTAAGTGCCACCAGAAAGCTGTATATAGAATTCTTCGATATCTTAAGAGTTGCCAAGGGCATGGTCTTCTTTTCTCTCATCATGAGCATCTCAAGGTTGAAGCTTATTCTAATGCTGATTGGACAGGCTTCATAGATAATCATCGATCCATCTCAGGCTATTATACTTTTGTTGGAGAAAATTTTATGACTTGGCATAGCAAGAAACAAGATGTTGTCGCTCGATCTAGTATAGAGGCTAAGTACCAAGTTGTGGCTCAAGGTATTTATGAGATCTTATGGTTGAAATGACTGCTTGTTGAGTTACGTCTTTTTCAATTTTATTCTCTATTTCTATTTTTTGATAATAAGGCGGTCATTAATATTACTAATAATCCTGTTCAACATGACAAAATTAAGCACATAGAGATTGACCGTCATTTCATTAAGAAAAAGTTGGATCAAAAAATTATTTGTTTGTTATTTATTAAGTCTTCAAAATAATTGGCAGGCATATTAACGAAGGATCTCAGTGATTATATATTTTCTTTGATTTGTAACAAGATGAGACTTCGTGATATCTTTGCTTTATCTTGAAGAGAGTGTTAACAGCCTAGCCTGCTCTGATTTCCGTCCATGGCCTTTTTCAGTTTAGGTAATAGCCATGAATGGTCTTTCCTAGTTTAGGGGATAACCAAGAATGTGTTGTCACCTTAGCCATGAATGATTTTTCCTATTTTAGGGGATAACCAAGAATGGGTTGTCATTTTTTTTTGTAAAGAATGAAAATCGTGTATAAAATGAGGAGGATCCCTAAGGCTAAAAGAAAAAAAAAAAAATCATTACAATCTCTTTTCCCGCCCCATGTCTCCTCCGCGTTCTCTATTTCAACAAAACAATTCAATCAGCTTTTCATCAACATGCCAACGTGACTCATCAGATTCCTTCAGTGTAACTCTCGAGCTCTTTTGTTCCTATAATGCTACAGAACTTATCAAAAAAAAAAAAAACCATGCCAAAATACTGCCCAGATCTCCTCTAAGCAACGCTAGCTCCTCATAAGCCAAAAGCAGCTGCCGAAGTTTGCTCCTGCTCTTGTTTATGCTGCTGAAGTTTGCTCGTGCTCGCGTTTAATTTGAAAATTAGTTTTAACTACAAAAGTAAAAATATAAATCATAAATTAACTCTGATCCCCGATCTCAACTTCCAGAGCAAATGCAAGCTCTTCATTCACAGTAGTTTTGCTGAGATATTGACCTGACAGCTTTTTACTTGAAAATAGGACGGCATCTTTTATTCCAAATAACAACTCACATCATCATTCTTTCTGCTGGTTCCAAATGTGCAATCTATGTTATCAAATCAAATAGGTTAATGTTATATTTAACGTATTCCACATGAAAGTCTCTGCGCATCAAACCAACGCTACTATATGATCTTATCGAAGAAATTAAATGCCATCCCCCCTCCCCGACTAAAATCTAGTATGATACCCTGTGTTTCCTTTCATTTTGTAATGCGATGCGATTTTACCTATCACATATTCTTTTATCTGTTATATAATAATAATAATAATAATACGAGTAAAGTAAAGATGCATGCACGAGGACGGTGCTAGCATTCTTGATGCACGATAACAGGTCTGAGAATCAAATAATTAATCGACGAACATCGCTTATTGAAGAACTATTTGCCAGCCATTGTGAAGTGAGTATCGGATCGATGGACCAAGTATCGATGCAACGAAGGAAATTCATGAGAGAAGTGCGTGCTCGCCTCCTCCCACGTCACGTCTCCCACGAGTGTGTGTGAGAGAGAGAGAGACCGGCGCGCCAGGACCTTGGAGGACACGTACGTCCGCATTCCAAATCTGCGTCCAGTTTGGACGAGTCTTTCCAAAAATTCGGATCCAAACATGTATATCCGCTCGGTTCACAACACGACACGTACCATCGCGCTTTTATGGCATGGAATGGAAGCTGGTACGGGGCAAAGGCACTACCATCAGGCCCAAGAAGGGCGGTCCTTCTTGGCAAAGGCATCCATCCATTTAGTGCCGTCGGAGGCTCAAGAATTGGACCATGATAAAGAGTTCGCGACACGATGAGGATTATATACGGAAGTCGAGCACGAGTCCTACGCGACATGCTCGGGATTAGGAAAATTCCCACAAATACTCACGTATTAACTTGAGCAAAGATAGACAAAGATCCACACGATAGGGATCTTGACAGCAGCTCAACATATCAAATATCTTGGGAGTTACTTGGCAGAGAAGGAAAGGATGGTGATATCCAACCCATCGATAGGTGCCATGAGCCATGCACTTGGTTTCTGGCCAGCTTACCGGACCCGAGGGTCCGATGTGAATAGGGTTACCATGAAATGCATCCTCTTGGATAGCACAAAAATAGGCCAAATCAAGATGTGCTCGTTTCATTGGAATGGCATGTCATCCAAAAAATGTTAAGACTCGGGACTAACTTTTTTTTTCTACATAAATTTTAAATTAGACATCAAAAAAAAAAAAAAACTTTAGAACTTCTTATGATTGGCATGTGAGGCAGGAAGGAGTACTCCTGATGGAGTCTGACTTTTTATCTGAATTTTATCGAAAGAAGAACTCCTAAAGCTCGTCGGATTTTGGCAAAATCTCTAGGGTTCGACCTATAAAAGCTATTAGCTATCTTCCGCTGAGCATCAACTTTAATCCCTATTCTTTCATCGACAAAATACTTGAAATTTTCTTGATATTCTATTAAGTAGGTTTGGTGAGACATTGTTGAGCCATCATTGATTTGCCATCGGAATTGAGGTAGGAGGGTCCTGACCTCATCTCTACCTTCTTCTAACTCTTTAGCCATCTTCGATGATCAGATGGCTATTGGCAAATCATCAAATTTGATTGAGATGGGATGCTCTATTTTGTGTCTCCCTATTTTAGTTCTCCTCTATTTGATTCCCTAAGATTCTGACTGAGATTCTTGACTAAAAAGCATCTAGCAGTGTTCTGTCATCATAGCCAAGCCTTGGCCATCGGTTGGTGAGTTGAAATGCCTCAACTTTCCTTATTTGAGCCGATCTAGCATTGGTTGCTTTTTTTTACCTCTATTTCTTGCTGCTACCATCCACTACCACTATTGTTGTCGAGATCTTCATTAGAGGACATGCCTAAACAAATATCCACCATCGCTACTGGCCGCCGCTACAAGCCGCCGACCTGATCTTACTGAGTTTGGAAAGAAGAGAGGGAGAGTTTCCCTCTTATAAAAAAAAGAGATGTTGAGCTCTCTCTCTCTCTCCTCTTCTCTATTATGTCCTCTCTCTTTCTCTTTTTAGCTCTCTCTTCTTTATTTCTCCCGCTTCTTTCTTTCTCTACTCTCTCTATGTGGTTCATTCAGCATTCAAGATTTCTAATTATTAGACCCTAGGTTGGGCCCTAGTGTGGGGTCTTGGATTGGTACTACAGGCGACCATTCATCTTATTAATCTTTGTTTGGGATTTCATCGGCTATTTCTGAACTCACCATCAATAATCTCTAACTTGTTACTGTTGTCTTTATTGGACACTTATTTATTGGTCTCAAGATTTTGGTTACATTGTTTTGATTAATTAAGGTCGTTAGATACTGCTACATAATTAGCTGCATTCTTTGTGTGCCAATCTTATTTTATGATCAACACTAATTTATATGGAGGCACTATTGACTAGACAAGAGGTTTTGAGCAAATGTTTTATACTCTTCAATGAAGGTAGAACCCTAATTTCTTATTTACTATTTAGTCTTGAATTAGGTAGGATAAGAAAGTTAGATTTAAAAATAATTCAAATATTAGAGCTTCAAAAATTAAGAAACTAGCAATAATATATTTATTTCTTATATTGATGGTTAGCAAGGATGGATTAACTTTATATGGTTGGATATGCTAGGATGGACTAGTAGATACTATATCTGAATTTAATTGATGATAGCGATAAGAATTCTCAGATATTAATCACCTATTTATATAAAAAAATATTTTATGCATTAGTGATTTTAATTTATATGATTTTTGATAATTAAATACTATATACTTATTTGTTAAATATATGCATGATTCTATATGAAGTTATATATGATAAATCACTAATCCTGACTTAAATGGATTTTGATAATCATGTATATCGAATTTAGTAAAAGAGTATGATCTTGAATTATATAAGTATATAATTGAATTGTATAATTGAATGTGGAGGTTGTGGTGCTCTAGACTAGCTATTTTACTGGTACCCTACCATGGACTTGGAACATAACTATGGTAGTTTAGAATCAAGTATTTGTGATCCTCTAGACTAGCTACTTTATTGATATCCTATCAGACTTGAAATATAGTTGTAGTAATTTAAGCTCGAGCATTTGTGGTCCTTTGGACTAGCCAGTTTATTGGTATCCCACTATAGGCTTGAAACATGGTTATCGTAGTTCAAAGTTGAGCATCTATGATCCTTTGAATTAGCTATTTTATTGGTGCCTTGCCATGGGCTTCAAACGTAGTTGTGGTAGTCCATAGAACTAGTCACTTTGTTGATGCCCCACCATAGACTGAAAATATGATTATTGTAGTCCGAAGCTAAGCACCTTAATATGATCGAATTTAATGCATGTTGGTTAAAGATAATTATATGATATGACTAATTATATAAAAAGATATATTCGCTATACATGTTTTATAAATTATGATATTTTTTAGCATGTAATTTATATGAGTAATAATTATTATTAATTAATTAATTATTATTATTATATTAGTATTGGTGTGTGAAAAATTTTTACGGAACTATAAAATTCACAATCTTTTTTTTTTTTTAGAGTTACTGTGCTTGGCTAAGATTAGGTTATAATTTGAAAAAATTAATTAGATAAAATATCAATAATATCAGTTAGATGATCAAGTCTTGTAAATTGTATAAGATTTGATATTTATTATAGAATTTTGATTAATAATATTCATGAGATTTTGAGATTGTAATGAATATTAAGATCTTGTATATTTTTTAGAGCCGCAACTATCGCATAGTCGATCTAAATATTGGATTTAAGGCATGATAGAATGGTATCAATACCGCTTATGGGATTTTGAGATTGTAGCCTTATCTTCGGGAATGTATGGCCGATCTGGGTGTTAGGTTTGGGATTTGACAAAAGGCATATGGGCTTGCTTGCAAAGTCAATTTGGAGACGATGTGCTTGCAAGAGGACGAAGGTGGCATTGGGGTTATTGATATCTCTCACTTCATATTGCTCTTCTCGCAAAGTGTGGATGGAGGTTCATCAAAAGAGAACCCGGGGTTTGGAGAAATCAAATTGAAGTTACTTACCACAGGAGGATGAACTTCCATCATATTGGAAGCCTCCTAGAAGATGCTTGGAAAGATGTAATTAAATCCCTCCCAGCATTCTGGAATAGGGTGCGGTTCCAAATTGGGAGCACACTTTTTTGGAAAGATTGTTGGCTTGGTGATCTTCCTTTTTATTTTGCTTTTCCCTTCTCTCTTTGCTTGCAGCCATCGCAAAAATGGCTCGCCGACCAGCTTCTTCAATCAATCTTTGAATTCATGGAGGATCAGGCTACCTGTCAGTCCTTCATCTGAATTGCCATCCCAACATTCTCAGCTCTCAACGTTGCTTGGTTCGGTCACTCTATTCAGGGAGGATGATTAAGGCAGTGTGGAAAGTAGATAGTAATCAGTAATGGAGATTTCTCCGTGGACTCTCTTTACAGGTTTCTAATTAGCATCAGGGGTATCAAGTGCAAGTTGCTCGCTCTCTTTGGAATCTTGACATCCCACTGAAAATTAGATGCTTGTCGTGGCTTTGTTGGAGGAAGAAGTTAAAGCACTCGCTGTACGGCAGTCAGCAAGAAAACTGCGTGGAGAGTTGGGAGGATGTGTTCTTTGTAATCAATTTCTTTTGTGGCGACCACCGGTCTTAGGATCTTCCGCGCTTGGCCTGCATTGTGTTACCGCCGCGGCAAGTCGGGTTTGGCACAAGATCAAAAGTTTAGGTGATTTGCTTGCTCATCTGTGACCATCAGCTGCTCAATTAGGACAGCTAATTCCTTTGGGAGTCTTCCTGGCTCTCAGGAGGTAATTAAGAACCGTGTTTCTCGCCCTGCGCTTATTTTGGTCTCGATGTGCATGCATATTCTTTTCTGTGTTCATTGATCTCAGTATTCGGGAGATATATAGAATTTCTGCAATCGAAGTATTGTGCTTCTGTACTTCAGCTTTGACTGATCCTTTGTAATTTTCTGATCTGCATGTTGATTTGAATAAAATTAAGCTGGGTGGTGTTAATTACCTCCTTTTTCCTTCAAAGAAAAAAACAAAAAAGGCCAAATCAACTTATTAAGTTTATATATATATATATATATATATATATAAACCACCACGAAAAAAAGACCAGATATTAATTTAGATATCAAGCCCTGCACATACCTCATAGCGTTGAGGGGAAAATTAAGCCGCAACGTCAGCTTGGAATCGTAAAAATTCTGAAAACAAGAGCAAAGCCAGTTTAGCAGGCGGGCGCGAGGTAGCACGTACGATTAATTAGATGATCGATGCTATATACACCAAATCAAATACTGCCGAGTAAACGCATGTTACTTTAATTGTAGACAGGTGTGTATTGAAATTTAGAAAATCGATTCATAGCAATCTGTCTCTAACTTATGGGACATGTTACTCGGCGAAAGAGCCAG
Source organism: Cocos nucifera (assembly GCA_006176705.1). Lineage (NCBI taxonomy): Eukaryota > Viridiplantae > Streptophyta > Magnoliopsida > Arecales > Arecaceae > Cocos > Cocos nucifera. Next base: position 72,831 of record QRFJ01002701.1, read on the forward strand.
ATATATATATATATACACACACACATCAAAGTCCAAAATGAGTGGAATGATACCTCGGAGAGCTGATGGGTAGCAAGTGAACAATATATATACCCAAAAATTCGACAATCAGAAGAGAAAAACGTCCAAAATATTAAACTACAGAACCATATATTGATAGATCACGCCAAATCATAATTGGCAGGTTCCGGGATATACACTGAATTAACATACCATTGTTTTTGGGAATTGCATTAATTACATCATCGAGGATGATGCCACCTTGACATCACCCATGCACGGTGAGAAATTAGTTGTGAGTCGAGCACGCCAGTTTTGTATGGCCCCTCAGCCATCCACATAGAAGGGTGCGGTGAGACTCTCCAAGAAAGCAAACTGAATGTTCTCCGACGGTCTCCAGTGTCTCTTCCGCTGATTTATGAACCAGTTATTTATCTGCTTCTGGTCTACTCCCGTTGATTCGGCCAGCGCGATCTTATCAGCTTCCTGAATTTTATGAGCAAAACAGATCAAACTAGATATATAATTATTATCCTTGCTTCAATTGATATAACTCTTTTTTTCTTTCGCATGTTAAATTATTGAGTTCATTGCATGACAATATATATATATATATAGAAAATCCACCACGCTCCAAACCAATCATTTTGGTTGAACAAATGACAGGTCCGCATATTCTTTAGAGCAACCTGATCCACGACAGGCATAATTAACATTTAACCTGGCCGCATATACATTTAACACGGCCGTGTCATTTGTCCAATCCGAGTGGTGAGTTTGGGCATGGCATATAATACCATTTCAGATTATGAGCAAGTGATATTGGACTATGCACGATAAGCTTTAGAATCCTTTAAAAAATAAAAGAAAAAAAAAAGTGGGAAATATCATGTTATCATGACCCTACTCTATCTTAATTTATTATATCACATGTATATGGAACCAGATCGCTAGCATATACCACCCATGATAAATGCATTCATCAAATTAAAGATGTTCAATGAAACAATATGAGCATTTTGGGTGGATATAAAATTGTGCAAAGGTACTCTAGAGCGACTTCTCTTTTAAGCTCACATATGAAGGCCTTGTCTCAAGCTCTGACAATTGTGATGGTAAGTGATCCCAATCACTAATTCCATACTTCTCATCATAATTCCAAGCACTACGATAAAAATAGCCTGATAGAATTTTAATAACACTAAAAAAAATAATACTATAAATGCTCTCTAATAGTAACTTTAAAAAATATCATAAAAATATATAATATTATAATACTTCGTCCCGATTACTATTAAAAGTTATAATATAACGATAGTATCTTATAACACTATAAAAAACTACATTCTATAGTTACAGTTTTAAAAATTATTGTAGAAAAATTATAATATTTTAATTGTATTTTGTAAGAACAATATTTTCTGATTAAATAGAACTTAGTGGACAATATTTTTGATTTTATTATAGAATATTGACTATTTATTGATGAAATAAATTTTACCATTTATACATCATTATATGACTAATGATTTTATTATTGATTATTTATAATTTATTTTTGTGATAAATTAGTATTATTGCAAATTATTTTATGATAACATTTTATTAGTAAATATATACTTGAATTTTTTAGAAAAAAATATTATATATATTTAATAAATTTTAAAATTAATATAATTTTAAGTATATAAGTCAAGATAGTTTAATAATTTAATAATTAAATAAAAATAATTTTTGATATAAAATTCACTAACAACATCGTACCATAACCCAATAATTATCTATGATATAGTTATTAAACATCATTATTAAAATAGATTTAACCAAGAATTTGGATCATTGATCCAACCTTATTTATATTAAAAGCATGTGAAATATTTAAATACTACTTACATAAAATATATAATATAAAATTTTAAAATGCTATATATTAAATACCATTACATTTTAATTACAATATAAATAATAAGAATCATGAATTATATATTTTTTAAAAATTTTTAAAAAAAGATTTACGATCTTTGAAATATAATAAAATTATTATTGATGCAGAATCTGATCGATGCCGAATCGAGCTGGAGTCCAGGAAGAAGAGGTCGCCGTTGGTGACCTGCAAAACAAAGTCCCGTCCGAAATCGATGATGGTAGCTTCGGCAGGACCCTCCGATGATCAAGTCAGCTCTTCTGACCAACAGGAATGGAGTGCTCAGAAAATAGTTCAGCAGAGTTTCGAAAAAGAAGAGTTTAGAGAAAATGTAACTAAAGGATTCCTTTTATAGATGGAGCTCGGAGTAGACTAATAGTAACAACCGTAGCCATCTGATAGTTAACCGCTCAGGACCGCGTGAGAGGAGCGCCACCTGTAGCAGACTGATAGTGACAGCCATAGCCATCCAATAGCTGGCCGCTCAGGGCCGCATGAGTGGGGAGCTACCTGCAGCAGACTGATAGTAACAGTCGTAGCCATCCAGTAGCTGGCCGCTCAGGACCGCGGGAGTGGGGAGCTACCTGCAGCAGACTGATAGTAACAGTCGTAGCCATCCAGTAGCTGGCCGCTCAGGACCGCGTAAGTGGGCCGCTGCCTGCAGCAGACTGATAATGACAGTCGTAGCCGTCCGATAGCTAGCCACTTAGGACCGCGTAAGTGGGGCATCACCTGCAGCAGACTGATAGTGACAACCATAGTCGTCCGATATTGAGCCGCTCGGGGCCATATGAAGAGGTGAAGAGCTTTGACGTATGTCAATTTCAAAGAAGTTCGGACTTCTAAAGAAAATATGGCTAGAGGTAATTATTCGGAATGAATGCTACTTGAAATCTAGAATTAATCTATTAGAGGAATCCAGATGAAGTTCGACTGATAGAGAATTCCAGAAGGAGTCCGACTGAAGGAGAAGTTTGACTGAAGGAGTTCGACTGGTGGAGAAGTTCGTCTGAAGGAGAAGTCTGGAAGGAGTTCGACTCCTGGAGGAATTCGATTGAAGGAAAAGTCCGAAAGAAGTTGGGCTCCTGGAAAAATCCGACTGAAGGAGAAGTACAGAAAAGTTTGACTCCTAGAGGAATCCGATTGAAGGAAGAATTCGGAAGAAGATCGACTGCTGGAGGAGTTCAGCTGCTGAAGGAGTTCGATTGGGGTTCGGCTGCTGAAGGAGTTTGACTGGGGTTCGACTGCTGGAGAGTTCGATCGAGGTTCGACCGCTAGAGGAGTTAGGCTGGGGTCCAGTCGTCGGAGGAGAATTTTTGATCGAAGCTCTTTCGTGATTACCAATTGCATTAGGCTAAGCATTATGCTGGACTTCGGTGGGAGCGGAATTTATCCCCAACAATAGTCCCTCCACTTTCGAGTTCGAAATTCTAAGGAATGGAGTACAAAAAAGATGACTGCCGAAGTTTTCTTCCAAGCTCTGCACCAAAAGAGATCTTATCTCCAACCGAAGTTGAAGAAGATCTTATCTTCTATTGAGATTGACGTTGAAACTCAGGAAAGATCTCATCTCCAGCTGAGGTTGAAGTTGAAGCTCGAGGAAGGTCTTATCTCTAGCCGAGGTTGAAGGAGATCTCATCTCCTATTGACTTCAGTTGAGAAGCTCGGGGGAGATCTTATCTCCAATTGAGGTTGAAGGAGATCTTATCTCCTATTGACATAGACTCTGAAGCTCGAGGAAGATCTTATCTCCCACCGAGGTTGAAGGAGATCTTATCTCCCTGTTGGAGTTTACGTTGAAACTCGAAGGAGATCTTATATCCAGCCGAGGTTGAAGGAGATCTTATCTTCTATTAAAGTTGACATTGAAAGCTCGGAGGAAGATCTTATCTCCACCGAGATTGAAGGAGATCTTATCTCCTGTTGAAGTTGACGTTGAAGCTCGAAGGAAGATCTTATCTCCAACCGAGGTTGAAGAAGATCTTATCTCCTGTTGAAGGATTGAAGATTGAAGGTTGAAGCTTGAGGGAGATCTTATTTCCACCCGAAGTTGAAGTTGAAACTCGAGAAAAATCTTATCTCCAGCCAAGGTTGAAGATCTTATCTCCTTGAGGTGATGTTGAAGCTTAGGGAAGATCATATCTCTAGCCGAGGTTGAAGATCTTATCTTCTATTGAAGTTGATGTTGAAGCTCGGAGGAGATCTATCTCCCGACCGAGGTTGAAGGAGATCTTATCTTGTATTGGGTTGACGTTGAAGCTCGAAGGAGATCTTATCTCCAGTTGAGATTGAAGTTGAAGCTCAAAAAAGATCTTATCTCCAGCCGAGGTTGAAGGATTAGAGCTAGAGGAAGATCTTATCTCCAACCAAGGTTGAAGTTGAAGTTGAAGTTCAGAAGAGATCTTGTCTTCAGCCGAGGTTGAAGTTGAAGTTGAGCTCGAGAGAGATTTTATCTCCAGCCGAGATTGAAAGAGATCTTATCTCCTATTGAAGTTGACGTTGAGGTTCGGAGGAGATCTTATTTCCAATCGAGGTTGAGGAAGATCTTTCCTCTCATCTCGTCTAAAATGAACGAGACCTTCAACTTTGCTTACGTTAGGACGAGATTCTCCTATTCCCAATGGACTGTAGGAGCACATAAGGATCGTTGTCAGGGCCCCTCTCCTCATTCCATCTAAAATGAACGAGGCCTCGACTTTGCTCACATTAAACGAGGTTCTCCTCTATTTCTAATGGACTGTAGGGACACATAAGGACCGTTGTCAGAGCCTCTCTCCTCATCTCGTCTAAAATGAACGAGGCCTTCAACTTTGCTTACATTAGGACGAAATTCTTCTTCTATTCTTAACAGACTATAGGAACATATAAGGGCCGTTGTCAGAGTCTCTCCCCTCATCCCATCTAAAACAAACGAGGTCTTCGACTTTGCTCACGTTAAAACGATATTCTCCTCCTGATCCTAACAAGCTATAGGGGCACATAAAGATCATTGTCAAGACCTCTCCCCTCATCTCGTCTAAAATGAACGAAGCCTTCGATTTGCTCATGTTAGAATGAGGTTCTCCTCCTGTTCCTAACATAGACCACTATTGATTGCTTCTTCCCTATCGTCACATAGTTTTTGCATCGAGAAACAATAATGTTAAAATAAAAAAAAATTATTGAAGAAAAATTAACGACAATACATTCTCAGATTTTTTGAGTTTCAAGGTAGTGGAAGCGTTGTTCCTCCGAACTCCTTCAGACGATAAGTTTCGGACCGGACGATCTTCTCTACTTCATATGGGACTTTCCAGTTTGGGGCAAGCTTCTCCTGACTCTGAGGCTGAAAAATGACGGCTCATCAAAGTACTAAACCCCCCAAGAGATAGCGTTGATGATACCGGAAGGCAGCCGATCTCCTTTTTGTTCCTCCCTCATTGGTGGTTCTAACCGCGGTAGCGCCCTTGGCTGATCTTCTCTTGCTTCAGGCCAACGTCTGTGAAGCATTGAGGAGAGCGTAGTTATGAAATCTTCTTGGGAGAGAACTTTGAGCCCTTTTGTCGAAGCTTCTTTGATGATGAGCTCGAGAAGTTCGGACTCGCTTGCGCTCGAGAGGAATCCATGAGCGTAGCTGAACTTCGTTCGGCCCTCCATTAGCCGCGGATTTACTAGACTCGCCCGCCTGCCGCTCTCCTATGGCTCCCTCATCTCTCAATTTGAAGGCTTCTTCCGCTCAGACATATCCTTCAATCCGAGCTAGGAGAGCGGTAAAGTCCTGATGGCTCATTTGGTCAAAGAAAAAGATCGTACCCGACTTCAACATCGAATACCAGTTTCTTGCTGCTCCCTTTAAAGTAGATAAAAAAGCTCGACATAAGATGGCATCTGGTGCGTCATGGAGCAGTATCATAATTCGAAAGACTTCCGAATGATCGATCGGATCAGAGATTCCATCGTAGTTTTCAAATCGGAGGAAGCTCGTAGTTCGATGGAACAGACTCTTGCATAATTCAGAAAGAGAAAGAAGGATCGGTGTAGACGTCGTCATGATGAGCTGGAGTGACGAGGTCGAGCTCCTCATCCGCCGATTCATCTCCCATAGTTTCTAATCGAGAACATCATCTCGATCGCAGATCTTGGAAGACTTCCGACTGTAGATGGAGAAGATTTCTTTTGGAGAAGAATCACGATCCGAACAAGGATCCTCTGCTCTCTGTTCCCCTTCCCAGAGGCGACGGGTATGCTAGCCCAAGTGCTCTTCCTTAGGATCGATTTCTGACATCCTGATGGAATCACCGTCGGAGGCTTCCGCATGACCTGCACCATCTCAATGAGACCCTAAACCAGCTGCATCAGTTGGTTAAACTGCTTCGGATCTACCATAGCCATCGGTAGAGGAGGTTAAGGCATCGATGCTGGAGCAAAAATGGATGGATCTGGCTCGAATCTTAAAAAAGATCCATAGGATCGAGCATTTCTTTAAGAATAAGAATACCTCAGGAAGAGCAAACCCTTCCTCTAGCGCCAATCCTGTTGGTGCAGAATCTAATCGACGTCGAATCGAGCTGGAGTTGAGAAAGAAGAGATTGCCGTCGGTGACCTACAAAACAAAATCTCGCCCGGAGTCGTTGGTGGTGGCTCTGGCAGAACCCTCCGACGATCAAGTCAGCTCTTCTAACCAACAGAAATGGAGTGCTCAGTAAATAGTTCAACAGAATTTCGGAAAGAAAAAGAGAGCTTAGAAAAAATGTATATGGAGGATTCCTTTTATAGATAGAGCTTGGAATAGACTGATAGTGACAGCCGTAGCCATCTAATAGCTGACCGCTTAGGGCCGCATGAAAGGAGCACCGTCTGTAGCAGACTGATAGAGACAGCCGTAGCCGTCAGGTAGCTAGCCGCTCGGGACCGTATGAGAAGACGCCGCCTATAGCAGACTAATATTGACAGCCATAACCATCCGATAGTTGGTCGCATGAGTGGGGCACTGCCTGCAGCAGACTGATAATGACAGTCGTAGCCATCCAGTACTAAGCCACTTGGAGCCACATGGAGGGATGAAGAGCTTTGACGCCTGTCAATTCTAGAGGAGTTCAAACTCCTAAAGAAAATATAGCTAGAGATGATCATTTGAGAGTAATGCTATTTGAAATCTGAAAGTAATCTGCTGGAGAAATCCGGATGGAGTTTGACTGATGAAAAAATTTAGAAGGAATCCAATTGGTGGAGAAGTTCAGTTGAAGGAGTTCGATTGATGGAAAAATTCAACTAAAGGAGAAGTCCGAAAGAGTTTGGCTCTTGGAGGAATCCAACTGAAGGAGAAGTTCGAAAGAAGTTCGGCTTCTGGAAGAATCCGATTGAAAGAAAAGTCCGAAAGGAGTTGGGCTCTTGAAAAAATCCGACTGAAGGAGAAGTCTGGAGGAAGTTTGGCTCATAGAGGAATTCGATTAAAGGAGAAATTTGGAAGAAATTCGACCGCTGAAGAAGTTTGGCCAGGGCTCGACCGCTGAAGGAGTTCGGTTAGGATTCGACCGCTAGAAAGTTCGGCGAGCTGAAGGAGTTCGACTGAGGTTCGACCGTTGGAGAAGTTCGGCTGGGATCCGACCGCTGGAGAAGAATTTTCGATCGAAACTCTTCCATGATTACCAGTTGCATTAGACTAAGCATCAGACTGAACTTCGACGGAAGCAAAATTTATCCCCAATAATTATATATATTTTAAATATTTTTATACAAATATTTTTAAAATATTATAAAGAGTAAAATAAAGTAATTTATTTTTTATTTTTTTAAAAAATATTAATTTTTTATTAAAATTAGTTGATTATTAAAATTATAATATCATAATATATTTAAAATATGTATACTTTATAATATAATATGGGTAAGTTTTGAATAAGTATAATAAACCAAAACTTCGTACCAGAAGCTAATATTATTATGGTGGCTAAACAGTCGATAACTAATCGATAACTAATCAAGAGATCTTAGATTCATTATCTTGTACAGGTGGTTAATTAAAATTACAAGTTTGATCGAATACACAGATTTCCATATGAATCTGAATGAATAGCATATATGGATTTATCAAAAAAAAAAAATGATGATATTATTTATAAAAATATTTAATTTTGATTGTATTTATAGTAATGGTTATAATTATTGCAACAAGTTATATCGATAATTACAAACCATCATGGTAGGTAGGAAGACTCAAAACAATTACCACATATTTGCTTATATCGATACCCATCCAAATCATGACACCACCTATTGTCATGGTTTACCAACCATTAATATAGATTCTATTAATAATGTTTTTAATATTTTTTTACTATAATTTTGGTCGTTATTATAGATTTTTTTTTGTTGTAATGCGTTTGCTTTTAATTAGCAGTCTCAGTTTCAGTTCCTGACAAGAAGAGGCTTATACGTAATTACCGTTGGGTATGGCCATTTATAGTGCGCTTCCCACCAGTCGAGCAGCTTCTGCCGTGCTTCTCTCGGTAGCTTTCCTTTCTTCTTCTTCTTTGAGAACTCCGGCTTCAAGCTACCTAGATAACCACTGTATGTGCGAAGGAGCTTGTCCTTGAGATCTCTATCTTCGCTTTTTGAGTGAGACTCCTGAACCTCTACTTCCCCTCCGTTGAATTCCTCCTCCGATGATCCAGCAGTCTCATCTGTTCGGGTGAGGCACATTACTTAGCATAGCAATGAAAGAATCATCTAGATCAACCCAAGATACTAAGAGGAGCAATTAATCAATTCAGCTGAATACAAGAGCACACATACATAAGATCAACTTGGGAATCAAAAATTTATATGTTGGCCATTAAACAACTTGTTTGGAGGGGCAATCTTTGCCTTGGCTGCATGTACATTTGTATACATAAGTTTTCAGATCCTTGAGTTTTGAAAACCCTATATAACAAGCAAAAATTTTCCAGCACATAACCGTCTGTGCTAAACTTGGATCATCGTGTAAGCATGAAATGAAAACATAAGCAATTTTTCAGCCTTATCTCACTAACATATATAGGATATTTTATGGTTCCTAGTTTCTCCATTGTTACCAACCAAAGACAAAGCCCTCAAATCGAAGTGCCCTTAAATAAGTTCTTACTCCAGCCACCGAACACTTCCTTACTCTTTCCCTTCATGAAGTTAGCAAAAATTAAACAAATCTGTGCTGATATTACCTCTCCATGCATGTACGAGATAGATATAGTGCATCCATGGTCCCCATAAATGAAGCGCATACCACCAATAGAATTCACCACAAACAGTTATCCATATCTTGAAAAGTTTTATTGTCAGCACCCATCTTCTTCAGATTTTCAGCATCTGAAAATCTAGAAACAGAACACCTGAACTATGGCCTGTAACCAAACATTCCAAACGGACTACATCCTATAGCTTGTAACCTGAAAACCTGTTGAAACACAAACCAAAATAGCCTGCATTACAAGCACTCTCAGCTTGACCGCCCACCAGGCCCTCCTGTAAAAACCCAACTGCTTGAAACTCAATAAAATCTGGGTGGTCCAACCTCCCATTCCCAAAAAAAAAAAAAAAAAAAAAAGAAAAAAAAAGAAAAGAAAAGTCATCCATATCCCTTTTTCTTGCGCGAATTTTGGCATTCATCCCTCTCTAATATCCAGTTTCTATTGATTTCAGAGATTCATATGAATAAAACAACAATCTCTCTCATTTGTGGAAGAACCCTTCGAACCAAACTCCTAACATTTGCCAGGCTCCATATTGAAATTAATGATTACGTATCTCCCTTCACCTATTTCTCTATCAATGTCTCAGAGAAAACAATCCCTATGAAAAACAATTGCTTTAATCAGAAAATACGCACTTCAACACATGTCATCCAAACATGAGCGCCCATATCGGTAAAACTTCCGCACCCGACAAACAAAGACTCTTTCTCGAGGAATTAATTAAAATGAATTTATCACAAAACTTACCAATGTTCATATCATCAATAATTATGTTTTGCTTTTTGAAATAGTAATACTTGATTAGAAAGAGAAAAGCAAAAAGCTTATCTATATCGCCGGAGCATTTATAAGAAATTTAATCAAACTACGGAACTAATTGAAGCAAGATTTTCACCAGTAAAGAATGTTTATATTTTGCACATTAAACAAAAAATTAAAAATACTAATTAAAATCCTAAAGGTAAAAGAAGATATAGAAATTTCCTATTAAATTTGAGGTCCAACTTTCTTTCAAATAAAGCAAGTGTTCCGATGGAAGACCTAAAAAAGGGTGAGATTCTTGGATGGACATAGTCTACAGCCAATGTGATAGATACGGCCAATGAGAAGCTGAGTTGCCGCCAACTCAGCATGTAATCCATGTAAATCAGAATCCTACTCTTCCTTAACTGTAGTTAGATTTTCATCTGATTAAGAAAAAATAGTTGAAAAAAATTTCTAATTTTCTCTACATGGATGAGATGCTGAGTCGCTGGCTTCTCATTGACTGTGGCTAATACATAGACTATAGATTACGTCTTCCCAAGAATTTTCGCATCTAGCCATCTTCATAGCCTCTAGAATTGTGAACCTTAAAGACTTCCATCCACATATAACAAAGTAGTATATAGCTGGACAAATATTCAAATATAACTCTATAGAATAAGTTAAAGAGAAAAAAAAGCCTTTTCAAATGAAGAAAATAAAATTCATGACAAGGAGTTAGTGAATTTTTTTGAGCAAATGGTGGTTACCTGATCCAACTGGGAAGAAGAAAGCTGTTCCTGCAACTTGTTAGACTTGAATCTCTAAGTAAAATGATCAAAATAATTTTTGAAAACCAGGCAACAAGTTACTTTCTTTTATTAATTTTTCATAATCAATTATGGTACATATCATGGGAAATGGGTAGAAAGTAGGTTTTTTATTTTTTGCTTTTACTCCATTTGTTGGGATTATAAGATATAGAAATTAAGTAGAGTCTATGTTCTTTTCTTTTAACTCTTTTTATTCCACTTTTACAAAAAACTATAGCATATACTCTCTATTTAAACTAGTTAGGTTGTCTTTATTAATTTGAGTCAGATTCTTTTAGTTAAAAGATGAGTTGCAAGTTTTCTACTATTATATAAAGATAAACTTTTTTTATTCTCATCAGAGTTCTGTTCTAATAAAAAAAGAATGGACATTTCCTTCCCTTTAAGCTAGTCAGGTCCAACCGAGAATTTCATTGCATTCCTTCTAATTAAAAGAAGATAAAAATTTTTAAAACAAAAAAAAAGTTAAATTTTGAATTTTACATCAATTTTATCTTTAACCATATTAGTAAATTCTTCTCAGATTAGAATCTATAATTTTCTGAAATTTATAGCTTCGTTTTTAATCTGAGATGAATACGATGCAAAACGCACTGCAAATATAAAATAGGAAATCTCGGACCAGAGAATCGTACCAAAAAAAAAAAAAAAAAAAATCACCATAGTAAAAAACAACACGGACACTAAAACTGTTTGTTAGATTTTCTGTTAATGATATTGCACTTCTTCTAATCCACTGGTCATCATGGGTTCAATCAGTCTCTTTCCTGATTTAGACAACCAGACTTTGTTAAGTACCATCCTTCTACAGTAAATGAGTACCGAGTACTACAAAGCAGACCAAACCAATAGTTCTATGAGTGGTCAAGTCAAAAAAATTTAGGCAGCAAAGCAATCCACCTTTTGATTCCACCAAGGCATTTTCTTTCCGATAATTTAGCATTCCACTCAGTAAGTATATATTCTCATGGATCAGAAAGACTCGTATTGTTGTGACCATCTCATCCGAGTTAGTTTATATGACAAGTGAAACTTCAATCTTACATAGCTCAGATGAATAGCTGAATAACATATCTTAAAATTAACAAGGCTGCAAGGAGCAAGTGATAAAATTTAAAGTCAGAAACGTATTTGTTGCCAAATCGTACGTGATAAATTTTAGTTGCACCGGTGTATGAAAAAGTTAGCATCAATAAAGGCCACTGAGAAATTATCAGCAACATAGCAATCTCGATGCAGGGTTGTCTCAACATTAACAATGCAAATTTCAGTCCAAAATAGGAGGGGAGATAGCTAGGCAAACAACCATATAGAGAAGCACAACGGGACGTAGCAGATCTAAAGACAGGCAGCATATGTGTGTGTGTGTATGTAAGCACAACGGGACGTAGCAGATCTAAAGACAGGGCAGCAAGGAGACAGGGCAGCAAGAAAAGGTATATATGTGTGTGTGTGTGCATGTATGTATATATATATATATATATGTATATGTATATATGTATATGTATATGTGTATGTGATAAATTTTAGTTGCACCGGTGTATGAAAAAGTTAGCATCAATAAAGACCACCAAGAAATTATCAGCAACATAGCAATCTCGATGCAGGGTTGTCTCAACATTAACAATGCAAATTTCAGTCCAAAATAGGAGGGGAGATAGCTAGGCAAACAACTATATAGAGAAGCACAACGGGACGTAGCAGATCTAAAGACAGGGCAGCAAGAAAAGGTGTATATATATATATATATATGTATGTATGTATGCATGAAAACATTCACCGGAGGCAATGCATGGCTTACGAGAGCATCACATGAGGCAAAAAATAATAATCAAAAAGAACAACTCCGATGAAATGACTAGTGTAAAAGCATGGCAGCCGAAAGGAAGTACATATGCGGCTGCCAAAAACGAGTTGCAGAAGAAGACCGACAAAAATTCAGTTGGCAATAAACTACTCACCACCCGCGCAATAAGCATCGGAGAATTGATATTTGCCTTTGTACTCGATCGGACCTTGGTATTGCAAAATAATTTACACACAAACTCCTTATATTCCCTCGGACTCGTCACCCATAGCCCTTGTAGAGAAATTAAGCATGCAGCAGTAGTTCAAAACTAACTCAGCTGATTCAAAACTATATCAAGCAGGCCAAAGATGCAAGTCTCTTGAGCAGCAAAATGGTACTAAAATAACACGCACAATAAGGAGATGATTCCGGGTTAAGTAATGCACTTCGCGGCCACGCAAGCGAGTGGATTTCATGCGCGGAACTACGCGTGTATGTATATATATATATATATATATATATATTAAAGCGTCGTGTTATTATCGAAAATGTCACCATGCCGGTGACCCACCAGGGAAGTTCAAATGGTTTGCAATTTGATCGAACGACTTCCTATGAGATCCCCTTCATTGAAGAAATAAAATGTGATGCTTGGTTTGCTAACTGCAGTCCATACCCATATAGATGATAGACTAGATATCCTTCCCCAATTAACCTTAGGAAGATAGAACCTTCCCGAGGATCCCATTTCCCCAATTCCAACACAACGTCCGGCCAAAGGCATTATCCCTACATCGACGTAATCAGTTGAAACCTCGCATCATATCGGAGTACGCCCAAATGCAGCTCGAATAGGACCTATATATAAAAAAGTCGAAAATGGGGAAGAATAGAAAGGAAAATGGAACCCAGACGCATGATATATATGAGGACCCTCTCTCTCTTTTATAAGTTTTTTTTTTTTTGAGGAAAGGTGAAACCCCACTTGTTGAAACTACGATTATAACCACAGCCAGCCAGCACGTGCCTCTGGTTATTCCTTCTTCCTTTTGGTCGTTTTTTTTTTTTTTTACTAACTTTTGGTCAATAAAAGGAAAGCAATTCCATGAAAATGGTCTCACCCGCCCCAAAACCCAGGCCCTGCGGCAGCCACCATCCCCAGTCACCACCAGAAACTTCCCACGTTCTCTTCTCTCCCTCAACTCCGTCCTGCGTCCCTCTACGCTTCCCTGCATTTTTGATAACGTGCGCAACGCACATAAAGCTCATTTACATTACAGCCATTATAGCATGCACCAAAGAAGCTATAATAGTCGATCAATTTCTCCGAGCAAATTAACAATAATAATAATAATAATAATAAAACAAACACACATACACACACAGAGATAGAGAGAGTGGGGATGGGAAGGCAGGAGGGTTTGCTGGAGTGGTACCGGAGACGTAGGGGATGGAGGTGGTTGTCGAAGGCTTGCAGAGGTCGGAGAGCTGGCGCTCGATGGTGTGGAAGAAGGTGGTGGCCTCGTGGAACGGCCGGGCCAGGTCCGACCGGTACTTCACCAACACGTCGCAGAACGTCTCCAGGAGGATTTTATAAAAAAATATACGGTCATATATATCCTGTTGGCCAATTATCCTTTTCCTGTAGGGGAGGGTGGTTCGGAGAAGGTGAGAAGAAGAGACCATGAACTCGTCGAGCTCTGGATCGGCTCCGAGGAGGCTGGAGACCGCGTTCCCTTCGGCCGTGTCGTTCTCCCACCGAATATCGTCGAGGAAGGACGGCATTTCCGGCGGCGCTCCCACCTAGATATGTACATGTACATAACATAGCAGCTGAGTTCCTCCATCGTCACACAAGAATCGAGCAGGATAATAACAACTCTGATTCAGAGAGAACGTAAGTATAAGAACACACACACACACAAAAATCACATTTACGGATAAATAAATGGAAAACCGCATGCACACATCATGAAGTCTTCTCTCCTTTTTTATCGTTGAAGATGCAGAACAAGTCCGATCAGAAGAGAAACAATTAGAAAAATGAAAATTAAGCAAAAAAAAGGGGGGCTTGATTTATTTTCGTCCTCTTTCTGATCCTTTTTGAAAAACAATAGACCGGAGAATACCTAGAACCCTAGTTAATCCTGGTGTGCAAGAACGCAAGGAAAAGTCTCTGATCGAAGATCGAAGGGGGTAGAAAACGAAAAGGCTAAAAGACCGACGAAGAATGGAAAGGATGTATGGCGACGGCTTCTCGATGTATACTCTAAGGAAAAGAAACGGATCCTTTCTTCCCCTCCTTTTGAATCTCTCGGTGAAGAAGACTACCTTTTGGCAATTTATATAGGCCTCGAGGAGCTTGGGATAACGGGGGTGGGAGGCGATCCTGGCCTTCATGTCCCCCGCCGTCTCCTGTCCTCCTTCCTCTGCAATCGCCGTCGGCTTCCTGTCCCCGGCGGCCGCCAGCAAGACC